>JASANB010003852.1:0-292500 GCA_030248155.1 Sabatieria punctata
TTTCAATGTGTATGTGTATGTGTATACACATTGGAAAAACAATGTGTATTTTTGTTTATGGTAAATGTGTATATGTATACACAAACAACAGTACATGGCACTAGGCAAACAGACTACCGCTTTTATGCGTCACGCTCTGATAACGCTTTTGTTGTGTGTATGCCAAGCCATATAACTAAGCTGCATCTTCTCATAGCATGCGCCTACCTAGATACCGGGATCAGAACCGAATTTACTGTTGTTGTCTCTTGCGCTGCCATGCCACACCTAATAATCGTCTTCCAAAGCAACTCTGGAAATTACGGCAAGTCGAAGTCAATCGAAATCTGGGCGCTTCCCTCGCCTCAGCACATCGACCTAATGGACAAATTGGGTGCTAGACTGGAAGAGCACAAGTACGTCGTTAACAGAACTCCGCTTAAGCTGCTCTCCGAAATGGAAGAATACGGCTGGAAAGTGGTTGCCATGTCGACCGACGAATACAACGGACGACAACACCGATTCACTCTGCATAAAGATCTGTGATCAAAATCATACATGTAACAGGCATCCGCCCTGCCCCCAGCAATGACCCTTCTCGACATACATGTGCGTTGGGGTCCCACGAGGTCAGGGGGAACGAAAATAAAACGCTACTAAATGCTTCCAGAAGCTGCTAGGAAGCCTCTGCATTTTAAAGCGACAACAATCAATTATTGTGGGCAGGTATTGGAAAAGTACCTAATATCAGGTATCAGGTACAGGTATTTCAAACATACCCAATCAGGTATCAGGTATAGGTAGGTATTGACAAAAATACAGGTATCAGGTATTTTCCCATAAAAAGTTAAAATCCGGATTTTAGCCGAAAAATCGCTCAAACTACCAATTTAGGCTCAAAAGGCAGCTCAAATCAGATCAGTTTCAGTCATTTTAGGATTTTTTGTTATGAAACTGCACAAAATGCTAAAAACCCACTCTCAAAATATCAATTGCTCTCGAATTGCTTTGCACATCCATCTCTGGTGATTTATCTTTTCTTTGCCACTTAGAGTAGGGCTTCTCGTAACCCCTTTTTACCCATACAGTATGTCCCTATTTGTCTTCTCCTTTACTCATTGGCTTACACAGGATTTTGCAAAAGGAAGTATTAAATTTTTAGATCTCTGGTTGAGCCAGGCCCAATCAGGGCAAGAAAATGTTAACAAAATTAGCTTGAAAAACGCTTTTGAAAGCATTCTGAGTATAGTATTAACAGAAATTAGGAGGTACTGTAGTCTGAGGAGGCCTGGTTGGGCAACGGCCCAAGCAGGGCGAGAAAATTTTGAAAAATTAGCCTTCCTACACGCTTTTTTGATGAACAAATCGTTCGTAAACTACTATTTGATGCCTTCTGTTTGTACCTGATACCTGTACCTGTTTCAGTCCAAAAATACCCAAAATCAGGTAGGTACAGTTCGAAAGTACCGGATCAGGTATCAGGTAGGTATCAGGTGGGTATTGCAAATCTACCTGATAATCAGGTACAGGTACAGGTATACCTGATCCACAGTACAATCAATTTTGGCAACTACGCGCTGAACCCCAAGTTTTCGTCGAAAATTTTTATTTTTTTACAAAATTTTGGTTGCAAAACTAGATTTTATGCAGTTGTTTAATCAAAAATTTGATTTTTTCTCAACAAAATTGAATTTTAGCCCACGATTACGATTCTTTTCTTAGATAAAAATTTTGCTGAAAATTCAAATTTCCCGCCAAAAATTAAGATTTTCCGTCCAATTGGCGCCCAGAGCCTGGGCAACTACGTGATTTTGGAGACCCAGGTGTCCTCCCCTGAGCTGGCGACCAGACCATGCACATGTATGTTCTCTGAGACCATCCGATTCTAGTCTGGTGAGCAATTTTTAAAATTTCAAGCTAAAAAAAACTAAATCTACTATAAGACAGAAGGCTCACCTGTTACAGCGTTGCATGTACGATAAAAAACGTTCAGTATTCTGTTTTACATACGTATTGTATGTTTGTCTTGTTTGTTTTGTATGTTTGTTTGGTTGTCTTGTTTGTTTTGTATGTGTGCAAATTCACTGATGCACAGATTTTTTGTTGTAATTGATGAAATTCAGATTGACGAATCACAAATTTTGAACGTTGGGGTCACGAAGCTTGTCCAGATTAACCCGACACGTAACATGGGGAGGTAGGACCAGCCCAAATGTTCTAAAGGCAAATATCCGGACTAGTGAGATACTGTACTCTATGTTTGATCAGGGGTGAACCCGCGGATCCATTGCAACAACCTGCAATTATTGTCCGCCGTCCATGCAAACAAGTGAGGATTGAAGAAAACCGATGACTAAGATAAGGAAGAACCTAGCTAGGCTCTACTGGTTGCTGGCTTTCCGCAGAGAAACCCTTGGTCACAAGAACGGTTGTTAGTTGGCACGTTTATCGGCACTAAACAACAACAAATTGACAAGCAGGCTAAACAACAACCAAACACGCGCACAGCCGCACGCGTAGGAAGGTAGTCTGCATCTTCTGACGTGGACAGTTTAATGGATGCGCCGCGAGTGTAAATAACAGCTGGAATACAGCGCATCTGTACATGTTTAGTTGCTTTGTCGAAGACGGAAGCGTCTATTACATTTTTACAGAACATAGAAGATCCACCGTAGCCGCGTTACATAACAATACCATATCATTGCTCAACTGAGTAAAGTGAAACCATAAAAATTTCTTTTACTAAATTGGGGAGCACCCAAATCGCAAAACTTTGAAAGCGACAGCCGAGTGTAACATAATGCGACTGCTTCCGATGTGTGGATTGCTATTTTACATTCCAAAATCTAATTATTGCATTCTACGCTCAGCTTTGCAACAGACTACGCGTTTTCAATTCGCCATAAACCAGTGTTAGCGGCGCATTTCCCCTTATAACTGCGTTGCCTACAAGCTTGTCTCTCTTATCTGACACCTAAGCCTGAGTTTAAAGGCTGCATCTAAACATACCACACGATACCTACGATGTGATGCTGCTGGCACAGTTGGTGTAGTGGTTTAGGCCGTGAAGCCACTGTGCACATGGTCCTGGGCTCATCCAAATGCCTCAGAAGAGCACAAAGCTCAAACAACCCAGGCCACCGAAAGCCGGTGACAGCGAGTAGGTAAATGGGAACTGACTGGAGCTGCCTAAGCAACTAAAGCTACAACCACACATGTTGGGACAAACGGGAACGAGGTCAGCTACCACTGTGACTGAGACCCACCAAGACTGACACGGATGCCGCTAGTAGTGAAGGAAGGGTAGGATGTCAGCCCACAGTGTGGCCTAGCGCAGGTCCCGACAATCCATCCATCCGTCTGTCCGTCCACGATGCGATGCCTAACCAAAGTCCTACGATCATGCCTTTCAGGCCATTTCACAACCCCCGCATCGCCCTTCTTTTACTGCACCGCCACTCCACTACCTTCCAGCACACCTGGAGCAGAGTGCATCGCAGTGATGGGAGCTCGGTCCACTGAGGCAGCCCAATGGCCATCCGAATTCGGCAAGTCCTGGTTTGACCACTTCTAGTGTGCCAAGATGTCTCCAACCATGCTTTCTGCTGCGGCTTCCATCAGATGCAATGGCAGATCCAGTTGGTTCCCATTTACCTACTAGCTGTCACCAGCTTTCGGTGGTCTGGTCGGGCTTTGCCGTCCACCAACTCTTTGTGACAAGAACTTGTCCCGGCGAGGGGATGAGCGCATGAGCACACGCACCATGGCTTTGCGGCCTAACCACTACACCAACTGTGCCGGCCATCGTAGTAAACCTAAACTCTAGCCTGAACCTAAACCTAAAAGTGGAACTGTGAACATTCTGTCGTTTGGCTTTTTAACACCGAATTGGGATCTCTTATTCAAAATTGTTGCTATAAAATTCATGTACGGATACGCAGGTACATTCTGGTTGCAACTGTAGATTGGCGCCGACAATACGTCAACTACAGAACGATTACAGTTGGTAAGATTGGGCTCCAAATCGCGGGACTGTAGCTCGCGTTAAACGAAATATAAAAAACTGAAAATGTAGATGAGAAACACTAATCTGCGCAACCTATGCTCGTCCAAACGAAACGATGATAGGGAGATCACTACTTGCGCCGATTAGTGTTTTGAGTGTACATCATTTTTGGCCATTTTTGTGTTTAAAAAGGGCCACCGTCCTTAGGCTTGGACGAATATTGTCATGTTTATGCTTAATCGATAGCAAATCGTCATATATCAACCCATATGCACTTGGGCAGACGTATCTGTTGGTAGATCTACAGATGTTTTAGTATGTTTTAGGTCTACAACTGTTTTAGTATGGGGTAGTCGAAATGGCGCATTTTCATTCCTTTTATTTTTTAATTTGTTATTCAAGGATCTCTGAAGGAAAATTCGCCGAAATATGCATCTAAGGTAGGCCTACTGACATAGTAAAATTGGCAGCTATCGTTCAAAAAATGACTGAGAAAACTTCTTTTTGCTATTTTTCATAGTGATTATTTTCGTTGAAAAAAGGCCACCATCCTGGGGACGAAGATTGTTATATTTATGCTTAATCGAAAGCAAATTGTCATATCTACCCATACACTCTTGGGCAGACATCGCCGGCGGACTCAAATGCTACGATTGTTTTAGTAAGTGGACGTTGTGGCGCATTTTTTCCTTCGTTAAAAAGGGCCACCGTCCTGGGGTTTCGATCGCAATCTTTCTAACTGTAGCTAGGGTAATGGTCAACCGATCCGGCCCTGGACACGAATATACGTCCATACGTACGAATTTTATAGCAAGTTTTCTTAGTAGTGTTCCGGGGGAAATCGGCCGATAATCTATGAAGTAGGGCAACATGACAAGAGCGCGTAATCTCAGATTGCATGCAGTAATTGGTTGTGGATGCGCTAGTGTATAATACAATAATGCAGAAGTCATAAGCAGTTGTTTAATGCCGCATTCGGTCATGTTTGTTAAAGATTTACAATTTGGGTGCGCACTTTTCGACAATTTGTTCCGAGACCAAAAACACGTATCTGAGGCAAAGCTGAATATAGCAAGCAGTAATTAGATGTTGATGTGTAAAATAATAATCAAGAGATCGTCAGCAGTCATTTGATACTACATTCGGTCGTCTGAGTTCAAAATTTGCAATTCGAGTGATCTCCCAACAATGAAAAAAGTTTTTAACTTTTCGTCGGCTTTTGAGTGGTATTAGAAGAGATTAATTAGATAGAGCGGAGGATAATTAATTAACGTTTTTTACAAGTGTTTCGGTGGCTGCGCGATGTCAAATGTCAACATGGCTTATCAGATCGCCAATCTTCTCGAGAAAATGACGTCCGCTGATAAGGTAATGAAATTATATTTTTGAGATGCATTTTGCTAGAAAATCAGCTTAGAGAAGACAAGTAAGGTCATCTCACGGATCTGGCTCACCCAACTGGGGGGTCTGGCCGAAGTCGGGTAGGGGGCACACCCTCTGTTACCGAATACGGTATAGTATTTTCCATACTGTATAATAATACCGTACAATATCGTATTTCGTATCATGCCGCATAGTATGCTGCCATAAGCGAGAAACTCTTAGTTAAGTTGGAATATGCAGAAATGGTGATAATTGATTTTAGTAAATTCTATTAAATGTCATAAAATTCGGCACTACAGTAGGTTGTGCAATCTCTGTTGCACAGCCATCAATATTATTATTTCAGTCAGAAAGTGGTGTTAGTCACTTTCAACAGTTAATAAACAAAATGGATCATAAAAATTGGCCTGCTGGATTTTTCCACCTGGGTCACATTTTTGCACCAGTTATAACAGCCGGGTCTTGTAGGTGGACAATCTATATTTTACAATTTAAACTCGATGTTCTGCATTAAATACACTGGTTTTGATCTTTGCAACAACTGACTGTACGTTTAAGTCTGAGTAGCTCAGTTTTAAACAAGTTTTAAAAAGTTAGGCAACTTAGAAGCTCCAATATGCTTACAGCAGCTATCTAAACCTATCAAATCAAGAATTTTACAAAGATTACGCAGGTTTTAGAGCGATTCTTGAACGACCTGAGTTCAAAAACTCCATATTCATTAGTTATCTTGTACAAAATACACACGAAAACTCACTATTCTGAGCTTAGACCCGGGTCTTATAACCGGAGGGGTCTTGTAGGTGAAAAACTCCGGTACTGAAACAAACTGAACAGATAAATATTGTGCAAAACCGAATCTGTTACTATCTTAGAACTCTTTCTTGTTTTTCTTGAAAAACTAAAATCTTGCTTAAAAATCGTACAATTCACCAAGTTAGGCGAAATGAAAAAATTGCCAAAAAATTGGCGTTTTGTACTCAGAAATAGCTAAAATATGCCGATAAGTCAGTCATTAAGTCAGTCAGTCAGTCAGTCAGTCAGTCAGTCAGTCAGTCAGTCAGTCAGTCAGTCAGTCAGTCAGTCAGTCAGTCAGTCAGCCAGTCAGTCAGTCATTAAGTCAGTCAGTCAGTCAGTCAGTCAGTCAGTCATTAAGTCAGTCAGTCAGTCAGTCATTAAGTCAGTCAGTCAGTCAGTCAGTCAGTCATTAAGTCAGTCAGTCAGTCAGTCATTAAGTCAGTCAGTCAGTCAGTCAGTCAGTCAGTCAGTCAGTCAGTCAGTCAGTCAGTCAGTCAGTCAGTCAGTCAGTCAGTCATTAAGTCAGTCAGTCAGTCATTAAGTCAGTCAGTCATTAAGTCAGTCAGTCAGTCAGTCAGTCAGTCATTAAGTCAGTCAGTCATTAAGTCAGTCAGTCAGTCAGTCAGTCAGTCAGTCAGTCAGTCATTAAGTCAGTCAGTCAGTCATTAAGTCAGTCAGTCATTAAGTCAGTCAGTCAGTCAGTCAGTCATTAAGTCAGTCAGTCAGTCAATCAATCAATAAAAATGGATAGTTCAGGACTACCGGTTCATGGCCACCAACGACCTGATGACAGAGCTGCAGAAAGATTCCATTAAACTTGACGAAGATTCGGAGAGAAAGGTTTGCTCTTTTCTATTTGCCGTCTATCATGTAAATCCGGAGAATGCCATGGCTTTGCATCACCACAGCGGCCCCGGCATCTGCTTAACAAACTTTTCCCGGTGGCACACTAGGCCATACATGGGCCGGAAAAATCCGGAGTAGTGTTTCCGAGTAAATTTATTTTGAAATTAAGTAACTATTAAATTGCTTGCTCAGCCTTCGGAAGAAAATAGCTTGCTATTAATTTGCTTGGTATCCAAATTCTCAAATTTAATTTGATAGAAATTTGTTATTTTATATGAATTAAATATAAATTTGCTAAAATCAATACTCAATTCATGAGGAAACAGCTCAAAACATGGGTCATGTCACTCCAAAATGACTTGACCTTTCTTCAGATGGCGACAAATGGTCTTCAAATTAGCATTTAATGAGTTGATGTCTTTGCTAGGCATGAACAAAGTCATCTTTGGACTTGAACTTCTTGTTTTGTAGCCAGACCTTGGTTAGTAAAGCTGTCAAACCAAGCAAATATATATCAAATTCATATCAAATTTATATCAAATTTCTAGGCCAATTTTACGAAATTTAATATAATTTTAATTTGTTTGACAGTGATCGCGAGAAATTTAATTTGTTATTAAATTGCTATTTACTTTGTGATTTTGGCCAAAACAGTTTAATTTTGTTATTTAATTTTAATTTGATTGGAAGCACTAATCCGGAGGAGGATCTGGAGGGGATACGATCAGTTCGCCGAAATCACTTCGCCGAAAATCGGTTCGCCGAAAAAGTTTCGCCGAAGGTTCAGTTCGCCGAAAATCAGTTCGCCGAATGATCGGTTCGCCGAAGATTCTAGCTAGGAAAAATAGGCCCCCAGTCTGAAAAGTACGCTTTTTTAAGCTGAGAGAAAGTGAAGTGAAACCTAGGTGGCGCTGGTGACGTTCCTGGCCGGCCTGGCGCCCGCCATAATTGTTTGTGTCCATTGTTTGAAATGACCCGAGGGTTTAACTACCCCTCTCCAACAAATGACCCTGGTCGACCAGGTCACTCTGCTTGTATAATAATCGGACGTTGTGTGCCTTAACTTACAGGATTGCGCACAGAACAAAAGCTCCGAGAGAACACAATTGAGCTCCAGGCGGCCGGCGTGCAACCACCTCCCACTAAACCAGTGTACCGATGCTTGAACGAGGCGCTCCACACCATCGTCAACAGATACCACAACCAAGACGCCATAACGTATCTTAGAGGCATCGCCCACAACCTCTCGTACTAAGCATTATTTTCCGTTATTATTGTATTGTATTGTCGCTTCTGTGAAGGCTGCTTGCTTGTGTACATTAGAGTCTGTTGTATTGTCACTTCTGTGAAGGCCGTTTGCTTGTGTATATAAGAGTCTATTGTTTGTTATGTTATTGGAGTTATTATTAGAGTCTATTGTCTATTAGAGTCTATTGTTTGTTATATTATTGGACTTATTATCGCTAGCACTGGTTGCGTTAGGAAAAAAAACGGGCAGTGGTCAGCTACGGTTCTCAGACAGTTGCTACAAACAATTATGTGGCCAGCCAGGAACGTCGCGTTTCAGTTCACTCTCTGATGGTTAAGTCTGAATGAGAAAAATAGGCCCCCCGTCGCCGACAGGCCCTAACTTTAAGCTCTAGTTTCCCTAACTTTAAGCTCTAGTTTCGGGCTAGGGTCAAGTTTAGGATTAGGCTTTGGAAGACCAGCTTAAAAAAGCGTACTTTTCAGACTGGGGGCCTATTTTCCTAGAACTTTCTTCGGCGAACCGATCATTCGGCGAACTGATTTTCGGCGAACTGAACCTTCGGCGAACTGAACCTTCGGCGAAACTTTTTCGGCGAACTGATTTTCGGCGAAGTGATTTCGGCGAACTGAACCCAACCCGATCTGGAGACCTCGGGGGGGGGAGGGGCCCCGAAAAAAGTCCAAAAACGCCTATTTTGCCTTAAATAAGCCAAAAATTTTCTTCCTTCGGCAGGGCAACTTCGGGGCATACATGTACTAGGGGGTTGGGGGCTACCCCTAGCTGGAAAGACCAAAGCCCCCTCCCCCGAGACAGGTTAACGGACCCCCGACCCAAAAAAAATACAAGTACTAGTAGTCAGACATGAGCTAGCATTTCGGCTGAAGGGGGTAGAATTTTCAATTCCTGAGGGGGCTGGATGGTGGTAAGCCAAAAAGTCCGATTTTTGGCTAAAATCAAGGTTTTTTGGCTTATTTTTTCATTAAAATAAGCTAAAATAGGCTATTCTGAGCTCATTTAGACCTAATCCAGGCATATTTTTATCATAATTTTCTATACAAAATTCTTCCTGAAAATTCTTGAGGGGGTAGGTCAGAGCCTGAGGGGGCAACCCCCTCAGCCCCCCTTTGCCTTTGTCTGCTAGTAGTGACTCCAGTACTAAAAAACTGGCTCAGAAATCACTAATTTTTAGCCTAAAATTCGCTTGAAAATCCTTTGGAAACCGAATTTGGCGTTTCCACTGCTGATATTTAAGAGGAATCGGTGTTTTTGGAAGCCCTTTATGTCATTTTTGCTTGTTTTTAGCTCAAAAACGCTATTTAGCAGCTCAAAATAGTGATTTTTAGCTTCCTTACTGAAAAAATAACGTGCTAAAACTCATTTCCAGGCGTTTTGGAGCTTTTTTAAATTTGGGATCCCCTCTGGGCGAAACCCCCGAACGCCCCCCCCTTCACCTGAGGAAAACTCCCCTACCCCCTCTCCCAGGTCGGCCCCGGGGCTGTTACGTGTATGGTTCGGGGAGGGGGTATGGGTCGCCGAGTGGGTAAACCCTGTACCCCCGGTCCATGTATGCACTAGGCTGGTCTAGCTAAGAGATTAGAATTATATTGGGCGTCTGTTTTAGGTTGTGAAGATGCTGCTCAAGCTATTGGAGGACAAAAACGGGGAAGTGCAGAATCTGGCCGTCAAATGTCTAGGCTCGCTGGTCTGCAAGGTCAAGGAGAATCACGTAAATTTTATTTCTCCTGCTAACACAGTCAGGCACTTAACGCCGTTTATGGTACCGCCACCATAATATGGGCACCACAGGCCCCGAAGGTGGGGGTACCATGTATAGTGCCGGTGCCATATATGGTACCACTACCTACGGTACCGGTACCATAATATGGTACCGGCACCTTATATGGCGTCGGTTCCATAAACGGCGTTAAGTGCCTGACTGTAACAGTTAAATTAACCACAGTCAGCCTGCCGACTTAAACGGCCTTTTTATGGTACCATGTACAGTGCGGGCACCTAGGCTAGTACCGGCAGGCACTGTACGTTGTACCGGTACCATATACCCACGTTCGGCCACTGTGGTGGTACCATCCATTCGCTCGCACTGAGGGGATGGTAAGCTAAAATGTCCGATTTTTTACTAAAATCAAGGTTTTTGGGTTATTTTTGGTTAAAATAAGTTATTCTGAGTTCATTTACACCTATTCTAGGCATAACTTTCTGTTGTTGTTGTTGTTGTTGTAAGTTTTTGTCCTTTCGGACTAGGAGTAGCCAACTGCTATAGAGCAGGAAGAGACAGAAGGTCCGGCAGCCTCCTTAACAACAACCCTCCCCTTTGCTGTTGGTGTGTGCAAGACAGCTAAGGTTTGGTCCCCATTTATCTACTTGCCATTGCTGACTTTCGACGGCCTGGGTTGGGCTTTGTGTCGACTACTTCCCATCACCTCGACAGGTTTCGAACCCGCAAACACACCGCTTCCACGGGTGCCGGAACCGCCGGGACACACGATTGCGTAAACTACCCATGGCCAAGACGCGACAGTTTCTATACAAAGTTCTTCCGAAAGATTGCTGTGGGGATTGCGGCTGGCTGAGGGGTCTGCGTGGGGTAGCATATGGTGCCGGTAGCAAAAAACTAGTCTAGGTTAGATTCCGGTACCATATATGGTGCCAGTATCATAACCGGCGTTGAGTGCCTCTCTGTAATAATAGTATAACAGTCAGGCACTTAACGCCGTTTATGGTCCGACACCATATAAGGTGCCGGTACCATACATGGTACCGGTACCTAGGGTAGTGGTACTATAATTATGGTACCCCTATCTTCGTATTGATACCGGTACCAGGTACCACACTGTTCAGCTTTCGTACCGGGGTGTTCCTAAAAGCGCACATCCCATAAGCGCACATCCCATAAGCGCACTTCCTATAAGCGCACTTCCCATAAGCGCACGCTCAGAAAGCGCACATATAGTAATGTGAAATAAAACGCCTGTTCTGGACATATAGAGTTTTACTGTTTATATTGAAAGAGTTTATGGTCGGGTGACTAGTAAACACAACAGATGCAACACAATCACAATCACTCAAAAGCAACTAACAACCATACATGGGCCGCGGGAGGTATGGGGGTGGTATACCCCTCCCCCTCGCCGGCCAATACCACCCGCTCGGCCGGCCATACCCCCTCGCCCACCCCCCCCCCCCGGAGCGAGAAAATTTTCTCATATTTAAGGCAAAATAGGCGTTTTTTGGCCTGTTTTCGGGGACCCTACCCCCCCCCCCCCCCGAGGTCTCCATACACCCCCTCCGGATTTTTCCTTGGTTTCGTGACCATCAGGCACAAACGTGGGCCCCCATTTGATGCTCACATGTTGTCTGCCACAGTTCGTGATTGCCTCCAACTTTTACAAGAGCAAGTACAGCGTGATCTCGAGCACCAGCAGCTGTGGCAGATCGAACAAAGCGGCGTCACTGAGAGTGGCAGATCGAACAGCAACGATGGCAGACCGAACAACAGCGCCTTGATCGTCTGCTCACCCAGTACCTGTCTCAATCCCGAAAGGCTCCTGTGAAAGCGGAAGCGGCTACAAGGCTACCGGGAAGGAACATTTACTTGTGCGCTTTTTTGTGCGCTTGTGCGCTTTCTGAGCGTGCGCTTATGGGAAGTGCGCTTCTGGGATGTGCGCTTTTGGGATGTGCGCTTTTGATTTGTGCGCTTTTGGGATACACCCTTCGTACCATATGGTAGTGGTACCAGACATGAGCAAAGGGGGGGGGGCTGAGGGGGTTGACCCCCGAGGGGGGGGGGGGGGGGGGAGCTGCCCCCCACCGCTGTGCCCCTTACCTCCAATGTGACGCGTCGCGTCACCCCTCGACTTCACCACTGCCGCTGCGGGGAGGCTACCAAGCGGATGGGGGGTGTGAGAGAGGAGGTGCGATATATTCTCTGGCCCTTTACTCTCCTGTGGTAGGGGGTTGTCTCGGTACCACCCAGCGCTGTGTTTAGTTTGTTTGGTTCACACTACGAAATAAGAAGTAAGAAATAAGAAATAAGGCGTCTGCAATAAGAAATAAGCGGAGCGTTCACACTACGAAATAAGAAATAAGAAATCAGCACAGTAAATATCAGCTGCAGTGTATAGTAAGCGTCAGAAATCTTTTCGTCTTAGCAATTTTTGGAAACTAAGCGATTAATGGTCATAGCAGACCGGCGCAACACCAAAAACACTTAAGATGCATTTTGCGAGAAAGTCAGCTTTGGTGCCGAAGAGAGGGGGCAAGCAGGGCCATCTCACGGATCTGGCTGATATTTATATCTATTAAAATAGAGCACAGTCGAAGACCAACGGTGCATGCCCGGCCACCAGCAACCCCCTGGAACCGGAGCTACACCCCCTCAAAGTTGGGTCGGCAGCAATTTTCGGGCTCATTTTAATAGCTCTGACACCCTCCATTCAAACGATCACCCTTCATTCGTTTCTTAAGCTAGGATCTCGACTCGCATATGGTTTTGTAGCTGGTCCAATGGCCTTTCATTTTCTGGTACCCCCGTTTCCAGATCGTAGCTGGTTACCGAGATATTCGCCGAAAACTGCGAAATTTCCACAAAATGCCACTCCGTTTTTTTTCGAAAAATCTTTATAACTTTTTGTGCAAAGGCCCTGCCAAGCTAATGTTTTAACAAAAGTTAGGCATGAGTTGGCCAAACAAAATGAGCGCCCCAAAGTGTGCGGTTAGGGGGGAGGGGGGGAGTATTTTGGCCTCTCAAAGGTGTTCGAAAAAAATTTTTTTCTGCAAAGCTTAGTTGTTAGCATACTGTTATATGCAGTTTTGTGTGCTGAGTTCGAAAATGCATTCAGTTTAGCTAGATTCGCTCTGGATCGGGAGAAATTGGCGTCCAAAGTTGAGACCAACCCTTTTTCTTGACTGGCACTACTCGCTAGTATGACCATTAACCGCGGTGCAATGCAGTTTTTCTTATGTAGTTTTTGCTGCTGATTCCGAAAATAACTTTATTTTTGCTCTACGTTGCCTAATTTTGAAGATATCGGCATTTTCATGATTTGGGAAGAAAACGGCTGCACTTGCTATAACATGCTTGTTTGAAAGGTGACTCAATTCAGTCGCATCTAGGGTACAGAGCCATAAAAATTTATATCACCTAATGCAGTTTTTGCCACTGATTACGAAAATGACATCTGTTTTTCAATCTGACTGCTCCTGAGCTACTTATGTAACTTTTATGCCCTGATACTCAGACAATAAGTTATCTGTCAAATCTGGACCTAATATGGTATCTATCTGGTGCAGTTTTTTCCGCTGATTCAGAATATCATCATATTTTTGCGCTACGGCCACTCGGTCGCAAGTTATGGACCTCCAAAGTTTCATTAAGAAACATGCCATGAGAAGCCGTAATCCTGAAATAAATGTTCAGTGTTCATGCATTTCTGAAATGAACCTTTTGTCAGTCAATAGTGTACCCGACCTATTTTGACCCGCTGAGTTCAAAAATGACCTTTGTTTTTCTCTACTGCTGTTCAATTTTGAGATATTACTGATCAAACAAAATTTGCATTAATATTCATATATCTCCAAAAGGAGTAACTATAGATTAAAACAAACGCCATTTTTGAACTCAGCGGGTCAAAATAGGTCGGGTGCACTATTGACTGACAAAAGGTTCATTTCAGAAATGCATGAACACTGAACATTTATTTCAGGATTACGGCTTCTCATGGCATGTTTCTTAATGAAACTTTGGAGGTCCATAACTTGCGACCGAGTGGCCGTAGCGCAAAAATATGATGATATTCTGAATCAGCGGAGAAAACTGCACCAGATAGATACCATATTACGTCCAGATTTGACAGATAACTTATTGTCTGAGTACCAGGGCATAAAAGTTACATAAGTAGCTCAGGAGCAGTCAGATTGAAAAACAGATGTCATTTTCGTAATCAGCGGCAAAAACTGCATTAGGTGATATAAATTTTTATGGCTCTGTACCCTAGATGCGACTGAATTGAGTCACCTTTCAAACAAGCATGTTATAGCAAGTGCAGCCGTTTTCTTCCCAAATCATAAAAATGTCGATATCTTCAAAAGTAGGCAACGTAGAGCAAATATAAAGTTATTTTCGGAATCAGCAGCAAAAACTACATAAGAAAAACTGCATTGCACCGCGGTTTATGGTCATACTAGCGAGTAGTGCCAGTCAAGAAAAAGGGTTGGTCTCAACTTTGGACGCCAATTTCTCCCGATCCAGAGCGAATCAAGCTAAACTGAATGCATTTTCGAACTCAGCACACAAAACTGCATATAACAGTATGCTAACAACTAAGCTTTGCAGAAAAAATTTTTTTCGAACACCTTTGAGAGGCCAAAATACCCCCCCCTCCCCCCCCCTAACCGCACACTTTGGGGCGCTCATTTTGTTTGGCCAACTCATGCCTAACTTTTGTTAAAACATTAGCTTGGCAGGGCCTTTGCACAAAAAGTTAAAAAGATTTTTCGAAAAAAAACGGAGTGGCATTTTGTGGAAATTTCGCAGTTTTCGGCGAATATCTCGGTAACCAGCTACGATCTGGAAACGGGGGTACCAGAAAATGAAAGGCCATTGGACCAGCTACAAAACCATATGCCAGTCGAGATCCTAGCTTAAGAAACGAATGAAGGGTGATCGTTTGAATGGAGGGTGTCAGAGCTATTAAAATGAGCCCGAAAATTGCTGCCGACCCAACTTTGAGGGGGTGTAGCTCCGGTTCCAGGGGGTTGCTGGTGGCCGGGCATGCACCGTTGGTCTTCGACTGTGCTCTATTTTAATAGATATAAATATCAGCCAGATCCGTGAGATGGCCCTGCTTGCCCCCTCAAAGCTGACTTTCTCGCAAAATGCATCTTAAATGATAGTACGCATTTATCGCATTTTTTGTAGGTTCTTTGAACATAAGCAGTCAACTGCAAGTCGCACAGTCAAGAACGGGTATATCCAATCCGAAAAGCAGTGAACAGGCCATAAATGCCTTGAAACTTGTCAATAATCTACTTAAGATCATAATTTCTATGTAAAACAGCAGGCAACTGCTGAAAAAACCTTGGTTTGTACGTTTATAGGCAGTGCTTATAGGTTTCTGACCGCTTTTCGTCTTTAGACAGTCGTTTCAGACTTTATTATGACATGCTATACGCTTAAAGTGAAAGAAAACTCTTATTTCAGATGAAAAAAGTTGAGCACGGCGCAACTCTTATTTCGTGGCTATTTCTTATTTCTTATTTCTTACTTCGTAGGTGTGAACCGGTACGAAATAAGAAATAAGGCCGCTATTTCTTATTTCTTATTTCGTAGTGTGAACCGGGCTTTTTTATGAAGGTTAGTCTTGTTAGTAACCGGTAAGACTACCCGGAAGCGCGGGACGGTCAACATACAACAGAGCCTAAGACGCCCCACGATACCACCTGAGCAGCGAGTAACAGATATTTTAAGTTGAAAATCAGTTGGAACTGGAACTGAATCTAGCGTCGAAGATGGGTCGGCCGCCTGATTTTTCATGCTTTAGAGGAAGAAGCCGTCAATTGTTCCTGGGTAGATAGAACAACAACAACAACAACAACAACAACAGGACGTGCGCCCCAGGGAGCTGTAGTGATGGGCTATGAGGCGCGCCCAACTCCTAATTGGCAGATAAGACGGCCGCCTCAGACGACCACAGGTGGGTGAGAGGAGTGAGTCTGCGCGTTTAGAAGTTCAGCTGGCACACGCGCCACATGCAGCCTACTTGCCATCGACTCCTCTTTGCCGCAAACACTAACCGCACCGAGGGGGTGAACGTGTGCAGTCGCCTCGCTGCACACGCACACAGCAGTCGGTGGCCTAACCACGCAACCAACTGTGCATGGCGAAAGCTTATTTTTGTTAAAAACCTAACAACACGACGGAGGCTTATGATAATTTTTGGTCTGACTTCATAATGTGCCAGTCCCGACATGTTGCACATTACGTGCCACACACTAACACATTCTCTTCACATAATAAGCTATGTCTTCGTACTACACACTAACACAATCACAAGCTGCCACAGTACATGAACGCTTGCTAAACCGAATTTAAAAATTATTACCTGCGGCGAACCGGTCCGCGGCGAAATAGCCCTGCGGCGAACTGGCTCGCGGCAAACCGGCCGCGGCAAACTGGGCGCGGCGAACCGGTCGCGGCGAACTGACCCCAACCCTCGCCAGTGCGCTCTTTTTTTTACATGTGACTTGCATTTTTGGGTCGACTGTCTCGAAGCGGAATGGCCTTTCTAGCTAGGGGTAACCCCTTCCTTACTACTTGTATGCAATCTGCAGATCCAAGAGGTTCTTCTGCCGCAACTGTCCAGTCAGCGCCAAGCAGTGCGCAAACGAGCTATCATGGCCCTGTCGCACCTGGTGGCGGTGTGCAGTAAGTCCCTGTTCGCCAATACCATGGATTTTCTGATTGCCGAGTTGCGTGCCAACAAGTCTCTCAGCACCACGCGTACCTATGTGGCCGCCGTGGCTGCGGTCAGTCGGTCGGCCGCCCACGGCCGCTTTGGAGAGTACCTGCCTCAGGTTGGAGTTAGCTTTTGTTTTTTTACCGACTGTTTTATTTATTTAAATAAGATTAGTACAGTCAGGTACTTAACGCCGTTTATGGTACCGGCACCATATATGGTACCCCTACCCATGGCCATGGGTGCCGGTACCATATATGGTACCACTACCATATATGGTACGAAATCTGAACGGAGTGGTACCATATATGGTACCGGTACTGGAAAAAACGCGAAGGTGGGGGTACCATATATGGTACCACCACAGGCCCCGAAGGTGGGGCTACCATATATGGTACCACTACCTACGGTACCGGTACCATATATGGTACCGGCACCTTATATTAGGGATGGCCAAAGCACGTTCGCGCGGCGCGGAATAGAAAATACAAAAACACTGCCAAAAAGTGGCCCAAAACGGTTTTTGCAACTTCAAACGCAAATGCTTTTTTATGGTCTGTTATTGATAGGAGGATGTGATGTATTTATATGAACCAGAGTGTGAGCTATCGAATAAGATGTATTTTGAATCATAATTCGGCCGTTAAAGGGCATTTTCCTCTCGAAAACTGAATTCTTCGTTTTTCAATGGCCATTTTCTGTTAAAAGGAGACTTGATTCAAATTTTGTTCAACCGGATTTGAAATCAGCGCAACTCGTTACCTATATAGCACCGCTTTTTTTCTTTCCGCTCTTTGGCATGGTCCCCACAAATTTGATTCTTTCTTAACTACTGAAAATTGGCATTTTCGTGGATTTTTTTCATGTTCCTCGTTCTTGTGAAAAAACGGCGAATTCGGCGCAAGATGTTCAATCGGTTCCGTGTACAGTAGACTTCAGACTTTCGAACGATATAAGAATTTGCTCTCTGCTCTTTGCCGTTAACCCCACAAACGGCGTTAAAGTATCTGTAACCCTTAATTTTTGCCATTTCAGGCTATTATTGTACCCAGCACTTGCAATCATACTTTTTCGCATTAATTTAGCTGTGCGACGAATATTCACATCTTTCTAGTAGATTTTAAACAATCAAGTTGGTTGCACCTTCGTAACTCGCGCCATAGAAAATCACCCGCCGCTGGGCCGGCGACCAACTTATAAACACTAATTCACGCGATATGACCCACGCGGCTGTTTTGAACCCGCATTTCTCCAATTCTTCATGAAATTAAGTGCGGTTTTTTGCGTAAATAATCGCATCCGGTCATGATACTGCCGTTTCAGCCTAAATTTTTGCTTGTAGCCTGAGTTATTCAAATCTATTGCCCAAAACTAAAAATGGTACCAAGTGCGCCATACAAAAGTTCTTCGCAGACGGATGTTTTTAGATCGCATTTTTCTAATTTTTCATGGAATCAAGTGCGGTTTTTTGCGTAAATTATCGCATCCGGTCATGTTATCGGCAGTTTTAACATAATTTTTTTGCTGTAGCGTGAATTTTTGAAAACCATTGGCCATACCTACTTATATGGTGTCGGTACCATAAACGGCGTTAAGTGCCTGACTGTTAAAGGAAAGCAAAGATTTGCAGATCGTGCCGATTCTGCTGGAGTTCTGCAACAACAAACAAGACGATGACGAGCTACGAGAGTCGTGTCTGATGGCATTCGAAGCGTTTATCTACCGCTGTCACAAGGAAATCACGCCAGATCTCACCAAAATCGTGCAGCTGTGCACGCGTTTTGTGGCGCACGACCCGAACTACGAGTATGAGGATGACGATTCCATGGGAGATGATGCAGTTACCAATGGCGCTATGGACTTAGATGGTGAGTAGTCGGAGCAATTTTTGGTCCCTTATACAGGATGCGTCAAAATATACAAAAAACAACCCAGCAGATTTTTTACTGTAGCATTCTTACAGTGTTCATACGGGTCAGGGAAGTCAGGGAATTTGAAAATGGTCAGGGAATTCGTGTCCAGTCAGGGAAAATCGTCTTCACTTAATAGGTTATAACATGTGTTTTCAGCGTCTTTGTCTTGCGTTGCTTTGCGTCTGTACGAACGCATAGTTATCTGTCTGGCATCTGAAAAGTTTTTGAGGTTTTTGTCATCCTTAGCTGGTTTCGAACTCAAGTACAGACAGGGTGATTCACATATCCCGCCCAGTTTCGCAAGCTCAGAACTTTTTTGTTTGTGGACCGAATCGGCTGATTTTTGGATATGATATTATGTAGATATTCTTCGAATTTTATTGTTTAAAATTTCAGCTTATTTCATCACGAAATGCCTGAAAACGGGCAATTCTACCGCAAACTGAAATTTCCAACACTGGCGCTAAATAAATTTGGCTTGTGCGCGATTAGGCTAGTGTTTCAGTGTTGAAAACATTCTTAAACTATAGTGGATTGACGCTTTATTCACTTTTCAAAACAAACCGACGTTTTTAGCAGTTGTGATAGCTTTTTCGGTGAAGCAACGTCTAAAATGCGCGGTGCACTTTGAGGGGACCAAAAGCACTGAGAATGTTCCGCCTGCAAATTGGGATAGAACGCGAGCCTCTAAGAGATACCAGCATCCGCTGGTGGCATGAATGGCTTATCGAAGAGGGCAGTGTGTCCAACAAAACTCGGATTAGCGCCCACCAACCAGCGTGGAGGGTGGAATACCACCAGCGGCTGCAGAAACTGATTGAAAACAGTGACCACCACGTTGAAGTCTATAACTAGTGACGTAGTGCATGGAATTTGATGAAATTTGAAACAATAAAATTTGAAGTGTGTCCACACATCATATTAAAAAGTCAGCAGATTCGGTCCAGAAACAAAAAAGTTGTGAGCTTGCGAAACTGGGCGGGATATGTGAATCACCCTGTTTATTTAAAGGTGCCCTAAACTTTTTGTAAACTCTGCTTTAACCGTAAGCTCAATAGTTGTGCTTTAACTACTGTATTGCTTCATAATAGTGTTTTAACCACAATGCCTGCTACATCTGCACCTGCCAATCAGGTTTGTCTTGTCTGTCTGCATTCGATCGTGCTTCTTTTGAGGTTAGAAATTAGCCTATTTTTAGAAGAAATCAGCTGCTGAGCGTAACCGATTGATTGATTGATTGATTGATTGATTGATTGATTGATTGATTGATTGATTGATTGATTGATGTATTCTCCCACGGTTCCCCAATGGGGTGATTAATACAGGGTGGAAGCGAAGAGCTAGAAACCAGAGAGGAAATGAAATTAGGGTTAGGGAGAAGACAATGGAAAACAGAGGACAGAGCAAGAAGGGAAAGAACACATAGAACAGAGCAGGAATAGAGAAATTACCAGAGTAGAGAGAGATAGAACTGGAGAGAAAGACAGTTGGCTGAGAAATAGAGAGACGGACAGACGCAGAACATGTAGGTACAAGGAGACAGAAAGAATCCGGTAGTCGACGCATCACTGGGTAAGCCAGAGAATTGATGTCAGGGAAGAAGGCAGCCTCATTCCAGCATCAGGATCAGTGGCAAACCCCATCTAGGACGGCACCACCGAAATAGATGACCTAGAAACCTCTTTGCTGAGGGTCCGGAGACAAGGGGCCTTATAGGAATTGGTGCACCTTTTCGCGTAGAACGAGAGCCCCGGCCCTAAGCTTCCGAAATCCCTGATCTGCATGAACCCTGTCTTAAATCTCAACCGATTTGAATGAATTGTTTTGTATTTGAAAGATAAATTACTTCTTGAAAGACTGGCGAAACTTGAGTTAAGATAATTTGCTTAGTTCCTGAAATATTACTTGATCTCAAAATCAAACGAGAGATTTTGGCGAATAACAAGAGTTGAATGAACCTAGCAGATTGTTTACTTTTGCAACCGCAAATCTCAACCGATTTGCCTGAATCTTTTTTGAATGAAAGACCGATAAATTCTTGATAGTTTGGTGTAGTTTTTATTACGATACGTTGCTTGGTTCCGGAGATAGTTGCCCTCAAAGCCAAAACAGAGCTTTTGCCAAAGAACAAGAGCGATTCCATTGCACTTCATAATAAAGCAGATTCCTACTGGTGAGGGCTAATGACACTTTACTAGTTAAATTACAGAGCGTATCTTACCCATAATGTAACTGATGGTCTACCCCCACCCGACTTAGGCCACCCCCCCCCCCGGATGGAAACCCTCGCCTCCGAGACGATTTTTCCGACCACTTCCGATTTTCTGGCAAGTAATTTTTTGAGCAATTTTTTGCAATTTCAAACACAAAAATTGCCAAATCGCCTGCAAAACAGCACTTCTTAGCTATATTTCAGCCCAAATTAGCGATTTTTGAGCGGTTTTTTAGTGACCACCCCCCTCCCGAAATTTGGGCTCAGACCGCCCCCCTGGCCGGCGCCAGACCCCCAACTAGTGTTGTTAGGCTCTTTTTTTAAAAAAAGGCTTTTTTAAAAAACGCTTTTTAAAAAAAAAATACGCTTTTTTTGAAGGCCCATTTCGAAAATTTTTTATTTTATTCACAGTATGGAAATTTTGGGGGAAAATGGCTGAATTTAGCCTCAGATATACAGGGTGTGCCAAAAAAAAACAACCCAGCAGATTTTTCGCTGTAGCAACCGCAAATATCAACCGATTTGAATGAATCCTTTTTTAAATGAAAGATAAATAAATTCTTGAAAGATTGATGTAACGTTTATTAATGTACGCTGCTTAGTTCCTGAGATATTCACTCTCAAAATCAAAACAGTGATTTTGGCAGTGAACAAGAGGGATTTTTTATTATTCCACTGCACTTCGTAATAAAACGGACTCCTGCTACTGCTGAGGGCTATTGGAGGCTTTACTAGTGACACATAAACTCGATTCACTTCAACAGTAAAGTGTCATTAGCCCCCAGCAGTAGGAATCTGCTTTATTATGAAGTGCAACGGAATCGCTCTTGTTCTTTGCCAAAATCTGTTTCGACTTTGAGGGTAAATATCTCAAGAACTAAGCAGTGAATCTGAATAAAAATTGCACCAATCTTTGAAGAATTTATCAATCTTTCATTCAAAAAAGGAGTCATTCAAATCGGTTAAGATTCATGGTTGGAAAAGTAAAAAATCTGCTGGGTTGTGTTTATCATTCTTGTTCACTGCCAAAATCTCTGTTTTGACTTTGAGGGCAAATATCTCAGGACCTAAGCAGGCTATCTTAATAAGCGATTCATCAGTCTTTCAAGAATTTATTTATCTTTTATTTAAAAAAAGATTCATTCAAATCGGTTGCGATTTGCGGTTGCTACAGCAAAAAATCTGCTGGGTTGTTTTTTTTTGGCACACCCTGTACATTAGGAGTGCAGTTCTATCAATTTCTTGCCTATTCTAAGCCTAAAAATAGGTTTTGAAGGGCAGCAGCCACTCTGTGAGCAATGCTGCAGGTGGAATGTCGACTCTCAGGCTGTAATACTATCAGGGTTCGTGCGGGACCTGGAAAGTCAGGGAGTCATGGAAAAGTCAGGGAATTTAAAAAAGGTCAGGGAAAAGTCAGGGAATTTGTTGTCTGGTCAGGGAAAAATTTGGTATCAGCAGAAACATCTCGCTGTCAAATGGTCCTGTCAGAACTTTACACATCCATCCTTTTGAATATCGGTCTTCTGACTTTATATACTACTACTTAAACCGGAAATTACCCTCTGAATACCGTTTAAATGCGTTTTACAAAGCCAATTTTTCAAAATTTTCTCACATTGGTTGCAGTTTCGTTACCCTGGTTGGTCAGGGAATTTTGACTTTGCTCATGGAAAAGTCAGGGAAAGGTCAGGGAATTTTGCTATACAAAAGCCGCACGAACCCTGACTATGTTTGAACCAAAGTATCAGCTTTTGTATTTAAAGTTGCTTCTGATGCATCCTTGCATCTCCTACAAGCTATATTTCATGATAGGAAAAAATTTTGAAAAAAAAAATTTCGAAATGAAAAATTTTCATAAAAAATGCTTTTTTTTGGCTTTCAAAAAATTTTTTTTTACAACTCTACCCCCAACCCCCCTCCCCTTCGGCCTATGACCTGCTAAATGCTTGGTGTCACCAGTAAAGCCTCTTCACGCTAGCCCTTTGCAGTAGGAGTCTGCTTTATTATGAAGTGCAACCGAATCGCTTTTGTTCATTGCCAAACTCTGTTTTGACTTTGAGAACAAATAACTCAGGAACCACCAAGCAGCGTATCTTAATAAAAACTTATGAATTTATTTGCTTTTCATTCGAAAATGATTCATTCAAATCGGTTGAGATTTGCGGTTGCCGCAGCAAAAAATCAGCGGCTTGACTTTTGGTACACCCTGTATTTGTAGTTACTGTATGCGCAAGCTGGTACTGTATAGACAGTACTGTGCTGATTTTGTAGCCGGCACGGATGAGGAGGACGATAATTCGGATGCAGAAGACGAATATTCGGATGACGATGATATGGCCTGGAAGGTTAGTCGACAACCCGTCTTAGTTATGTTTCAGAGTGCCATGCTGTTTGTACGGCATTGAGAGTACCATCATTGAACATGGGATAGTATCAAAAATTGACTGTAGTTAGTATGTAGTATAAAATGCAGTATAATTCGATATTTCCATTTGGAATGTCATCTTTCTCTGAAAAAGGAAAACTTGTACCCATCCGAATATAATCGCGCTAGGCTTAGTTTCAGGTTTACGTCTAGAGGTGTTAGGATTAGGCAACAGGCAACGGAATTATCAACATATGGGTGTGAAATTGCAGCAGCCTATCAATGTTTGATATGCTTTAAAAGTGGAAATCGAAATGATTTTGGTCTAAATTTGAATTTGCTAGATTTTGCGATTGGAACAGTAGTTTTGTTCCGTCATTATACAGTCAGACACGTAACGCCGTTTATGGTACCGACACCATATATGGTACCGGTAACTAGGTTAGTGGTACCATGTACTGTATGGTACCGGCACCATATAGGGTACCCCTAACCGTGGCCATGGGTGTCGGTACCATATATGGTACCACTACCATATGGTACGAAATCTGAAGAGTGGTACCATATGGTACCGGTACCGGTACCGGTACCAATACGAAGGTAGGGGTACCATATGGTACCACCTCAGGCCCCGACCGTGGGGAACCATATATGGAGCAGGTACCATAAACGGCGTTAAGTACCTGACTGCATACATGTAACAGGTCATCCGCCGATGGGGGAGGGGGTTGGGGGCGCCGGCCGGGGTGGGTCTGAGCCAAAATTTTGGGAGGGGGTAGGGCCCTAAAAAACGCTCAAAAAATAGAAAAAAATCGCAATTTTTTGGCTAAAAATCGCCAAAAATCGCTAATTTGGCCTGAAATACAGCTAAGAAGTGCTGTTTTGCAGGCGATTTTGGCAATTTTTGTGTCTGAAATTCTAAAAAAATGCAAAATTTGCTCAAAAATTTACTTTTCCAGAAAAATCGGAGGGGGGGGTCGGCGAAATCGTCTCGGGGGGTCTGGCCTAAGCCGGATGGGGGGGGGCAGACCCTCCAGACCCCCTTGTTACATGTATGCCTGACTGTACAATATAATTCTGAAGTTCTTTTGAAACAAAACAAAACATCAAGCGTCAGACACCCTGTATGTATGCATCAAAAGCTCATTTTATATGGCCAACTGTGCGTCTCTTAACAGTTTCCACTCTAAACTGTCTGCGTCTGTGGTGTATTGGGTAACATGTCGGCTGCCATGCACGCGGCGTAAGACATATAATAGAGGGTTTGAGTACCGCCTCGGCCCACCCTTGATTGCCTCGCATGTGGCCTATTTCGGTTATTACTGGGTTGTACCTGGTGTACATGTGCGTTGTATAATATCACATTAATTGCCGGTACTGCGTGCCTGCACTGACCGCTAGATGGCGGTCGGCGCGCTCGGCGCGTCGCTGACCCTTACTAGTTAGGGTCAGCACTTCAGGCTTTTACTTGCTTTTCCGGCTGACGCCTCCAAACTTTGCTGGTTATATTGGCATACTGTTTTGGTTTTGACTGCACCACAGCCTCGTGCTATGACTTCTGTTCCTCTGGAGGCGTCTGTAATGCCGACGGCAAATAGTGGAGACCCCCCTTCCAACTCCACTGGATCTGAATCCCCCAATTTGTCTCCGGAAGACCAAGTGGACTTTCGATCTGTCGTTTCGTCAGAGGTTCAAGCCTTGCTTCCGGGTCTTCTGGCTCAGTTCATTCCAAAGCCCTCTGCTGGCACTCTGTCCAGTTCTCTGACGTCACTCTCCACGACGTTGGCCTCTGCCGCCCCTTCGACCACCCCTTCCACCGCTGCGTCTCTCGCCGCCACCGCCTTAGATGGCATTGACTTGACTCTGTTTGACAAAAAGCCATCTGACATCACCTGGAAACGCAAATCTAACGAATGCCGCTATGAGTTCGCCTTAGACTGTAAGAAGAAACTCGTTCAGCTGAAAGCAGCCATTCAAGTTTTGGATGTGCCTGCCAGCGATTTGAAAGGCGTTCTGACCCTGTGTGATGCTGTCATCGACCACATTCACCTCGAGATGAAGTACATCCGCTTCGCGGAAAGCACCGACTTCGGTTGGGAGGCTGTTAAGCAGTACAAAGCCGACTGTCTGGCGGCTAATTCGTCTGACGAGAAACGCATGAAACGCGCCGTCAAAGCCGCCCGCGAAGAAGTGGAACGACACAAAAAGGCTAAATCCCGCTCCACCTCATCCTCGCGGCCCTTTCGTGGATCGGGGCGCTCGGGCGCCCTCTCTGCCGCCCGTCAATCATCGACGTCCTTCTCTCGGCGACGCAAAGGTGCCTGTTTTGCCTGCGGATCCTTCCTCCACTTCCAAGATGAGTGTCCAACCAAACGCACCAATCCCGCAAGAAAGTGATAACCGTTCAGCTACTGACATCGATATCACCACTATTATCTCTGATGGTATACTTTCTGGTTACCCTTTTTCCGTTTTTGCAAATGTATGCGCTCGTTATTCCCCTGCTTTGCTCCAAAGCTCTTTATGCACTTATCTCAGTTCGTCCTGGGCCGACCTCCCATTTTTGCCTATCAAATCGGCATTGCGTCGGCACGCTGATTTTTGGCGCAATTTGCATACCCATTCATTTTTGTTGAACGTTATTGAGGCCGGGTACCGTCCACCGTTTGTTGAGCAACCGCTCCCTTGTCATCGGCCTAATAACCACTCGGCTTTGTCCCATAGCCAGTTTGTTTTTACGTCACTCTGTGAGTTGTTTAGGAATGGCTGGGCTATTCCTCTGGAAACGCCGCCATTCTGCGTTCATCCGTTGCAAGTGGCTGTGCAGCCAAACGGAAAAATGCGCCTCATTTTGGATTTGACCTCTCTAAATTCTTGTGTTTGGAAACAGTTCTTCCAAATTGAAGGCCTCCCTCTTGCCTTACCTTACTTCAGCCGTGGGGCTTGGGCTTTCACTTATGATATTACCAAAGGCTATTATCATATAGATCTGGATCCCACCGTTTTTACATACTTTGGGTTCTCTTTCACCTTTCATGATCAAACCTTTTATGGTTGCTACACAGTGGTTCCTTTTGGCTTATGTAGCGCTCCTTGGTTGTTTACCAAGTTGCTGAAGCCGTTGCTTACTTCATGGCGCTCTGATGGTCTCAATCATTTCCTCTATTTGGATGACGGTTTGGGTTTTGAACCGTCCTATGACGCCTGTATGTCTGCAGCGTCCCGTGTGCGCACCGATTTGGCGAGAGCTGGGTTTTTTGAGCAACCTGAAAAATGCCAATGGACGCCATCGCAGAGAGTTGATTGGCTCGGCTTCTCCATTCGGTTTGATGATTTTGTCCTGGTCATCCCATCTGACAAATTGGAACGACTATCTGCCGCTCTGCGGCATGAGACCAGAGCCTCTCGCTCTACTTGCCGGCGTTTGCTGCGAGTGGCCGGCTTGTTCGGCTGTTTGGCCATTGTGTTTGGCCCGGTGGCTGTTATAGCCTGTAAGCCCTTGTATGGCTTCGTTGAAAAGGCACTCGGTGCCGGGGCGACGTTTGATACGCCGCTGCCCATTTCGTGTGACCTGGCTGATTGCCTGTCTATTCTGGACTGTTTGTTGCCGACTCTGTCCGACCGCCGGTCCTTGGATCAACCGCTGCCAACGCTGATGTGCTGCTCAGACGCAAGTGACACAGGTGGCGCCGCTTTTGTGGCGTGTTTATCAACTGTCGAGCAATCTGATCTGGCCAGGCACGCCAAAGGTTTATTCAGCCCTTTGTGTCGCTCCACTGATGAGCCTTCTCAGGTGCCAAATATGCCGCACTTATCGCTTGACCGTTCTGACGGATCTTCGGCGGGGCTTTTGCGCCATCTGACAGACAGCCACATGCCTCGGGCCTCTCACATCTGTTCCCTGTCTTGGACGCCTTCAGAGCGCGCCGCCAGCTCTACCTGGCGCGAGCTTTGCACAGTTGTGTATGGTCTTTCAAGCTTCTTGCCCATATTGCGTGGCAAAGTGGTCGTTTGGTTGACTGACAATCAGGCGGTTGTGCGTATAATTCAAAAAGGCAGTATGCACCCTGCTTTGCAGGCACTCGCTTTCCGTTTGCACAACATTATCACGCAGGGCTCTGTCACATTGTCACCTCTGTGGCTCCCAAGAGCCTACAACATTCGAGCTGACAGGCTAAGCCGTCTCTATGACTCGGATGACTGGGGTTTTTGCCCTCAGTTTTTTGCTATGCTCGATGCATTGTGGGGCCCCCATGATATTGACAGGTTTGCGGATGCTAACAATACCAAACTACCTCGTTTCAACAGCCGTTTCGCGACCCCAGGTGCCGAAGCTGTGGACTGTTTCCTACAGTCCTGGGCAGTTGGAAAATCGTGGCTCGTGCCACCACCCAAATTGATCGCTTCATGCCTTCGCAAGCTTTGCTGTGATCAGGCGTGTGGTACATTGGTCGTTCCGCACTGGCCATCCCAACCCTTTTGGCCTCTGTTGTTTCCCGCTGGGCGCCCTGCTTCCTTTCTATTGGAGACAATCGTTTTTCCCAATGGCGGCCGCTATTTGGTAGCCGGCCAGCAGCCACAGTCGATTTTCACACCTGACCGATTTACCGGTGCCTTCCTGGCACTTCGGCTTGATGCCGCCATTCACTGCCCAAACTCTTAAATTCACGTGCCAACGCAGTATGGCAATTAATGCCTTTCTCCACGAAATGCATATGAGAGGAGAATATCACATTAATTGCCGGTACTGCGTGCCTGCACTGACCGCTAGATGGCGGTCGGCGCGCTCGGCGCGTCGCTGACCCTTACTAGTTAGGGTCAGCACTTCAGGCTTTTACTTGCTTTTCCGGCTGACGCCTCCAAACTTTGCTGGTTATATTTCCCTCCCTCCCTCCCATTGTGGCCGCATCAGCATGAATCTGCTTGCACATTTTAGACCTATTTTAGGCCTTTTATTCTCTGCCTTTTGGGCTCAACCTCTGCCTCTTGGTCTACATGGCGCCGTGTCCGGGCTGTTCGAACGTGTGTTGTGTTCCCGCTCTTCCAGTACAATTCGCACTTACTTACGTGCGTTTTCTAATTTTTCCAAGTTCGCAATATCATATCAACTATCTCCTCTGCCGGCAACTCCATTACATGTTGCCCTGTATTTACATTTTGAAGCCGATCACGGCCGCTCACCATCTTGGCTATCATCCCAATTGGCCGGTATTTCATGGCTCAACCACCACTGCGGTTTTGGTCAGCTCTCCACCCATCCAGCCTGCCGAGCTGTCGTCGACCACGTCAGTCGTTCCAGCCATCATCCTTCTCGGCAACGCCTTCATGCCACACCGGCTCATCTGCATGCTCTGGCTGCTGCAGCCAATGCCTCTGACCAACCGTGTCAGTGGCGCACTTATTTAATTAGCCTACTGCAGTTTGCTGGTTGCCTTCGCTTCTCGGAAGCAGCCACCTTGCGGTATTCTGACATCACTTTTCACACCTCTGGAGCTTCCTTGTTCCTACGTGGAAGCAAGACTGACCAACATAAGGTTGGCCATCAAATTGAACTTGCTGCTTCTGGCTCTGGGATTTGCCCAGTGGCAGCTTTGCGCGCTTTTTTTGCTCGTATGGGTTTTGTCCCCGTTGCAGACCCTTTCTTGTTCCCCAGTCGCTCCACTGGTTTGCCTGTCTCTTTGGGGACGCACAATACGCTGCTCCGGTCCATGTTAGCGCAGGCGTTCGGTCCTCAGGCTCGCTTTCTGAGCTCTCATTCATTCCGCGCCGGCGGCGCTACGCGCCTAATTGATTCTGGCACTGATCCCGCGCATGTACAAGAATTTGGGCGGTGGCGAAGTTCGCACTCTATGGACCGATACGTCCGCCGCTCTGCCGGTTTCAAGCACTCGATTTCGCGCTCTATGAACTTATGAATTGCTAAATTTCAGCGCCCTGCCATGGATATCAACCTCGTGCTCAGTAACCTCATATACTCTCCGCCCTGGCTATCTATAGCACTATCGTTTCATTATGTAGTGTTCTGCATTAGGTTGTCCTGTATGTTCTACAGGTTACGTACAATTTGGTGGTTATCAATATACTGTTGTTTCGTTTGCCTTGCATTTTACTGTCTTTGCCGAAAGCCTATGCACAGGTGTACTGTTATGTATTAGTACTTTGGATGAAATCATATAGCAAGTAAAAGCTGATCCCCCCTCACGTGCCAACGCAGTATGGCAATTAATGCCTTTCTCCACGAAATGCATATGAGAGGAGAAAGCTTTTTTTTTAAACTAACTGCAGAGAGAGGTGTGTTGTAGGTACGCCGGGCGGCAGCCAAGTGTCTGGAGGCGGTGATCAGTTCGCGTCGAGACCATCTCAGCGATTTATACACTACGGTAGCGCCGCTGCTCATCAGTAGGTTCAAGGAGAGAGAGGAGAGTGTGAAAGCCGACATTTTCCACGCCTATGTGGCTCTGCTCAGACAGACCAAGATGGTTCTGCCCTCGGCCGCCTACAAACGACTCGAACACGACTTCTCGGTTAGCCAAACCGGTTTATTTTATTGGTTTAATCGTCTTAGTACGGACCAGAGGTCTGGCGCAGAGTTGGCAAAGCGATTTAGCCCTGGGGAATTTTTTGGAAGAATTTTGTGTAAAAAATTGTGTTAAAAGCATGTAACTAACTCAGTTTAACCTTTTTAGTGAACAATAAAATACTAGTTCAGTAAAAAACCGGATTATTTGGCTAAATCCTCAACGTCCCCATCAGCCCCCTCAGTGAGGTCCATTTATGTAGAAGAGTCACTTATCATACATGGGCATGGGGACAAAATAAAACTTTACTAAAGCTTCCGGAAGCTGATAGGAAGCCGCCTGGTGCTTGTAAGCCACAGAAACCAATTTTGGCAACTGCGTACTGAACCCTAGATTTTCGCAAATTTTCATGAAAAAAGTTCGATTTTAGCCAATTTTTAGGCAATTTTTTCGACGAAAATTCAAAAACTGAAAATTTTGAATGTTAGCCCAAAATTTCGATTCTTTTGCCAAAATTTTCGCCGAAAGTTCCAAGCTGCCGACCGTGCAGATGATACTGCAGTTGTTTATTAATTACTATATTTGCCCATTTTCAGCTACAAATGGACACGGGCGATGTTAAGCCGGCTCCGCTAACCAGTCAACCTTCAATGAGTGCCGATCAGTCAGAAATCGTGCATCTGCTACAAGGTATCTTTATCGATTTATTGATCGGTTTGAACTAGAGTGCAGGCAATACTAGAAAAAGCCTCCATCAAATAATTGCTCAGCTTTAGTGGATTCTGTCTAATTAGGAATGTTAAGAGGCGTTGCAAAAAAAAATCGGGCAGGGAGCGGCGGATGGAATTTTTTGACCCCCCATTTTTATTCGCTGATCTGAACCACTAAAGTGTGGATATTACAAAACCCAGCCGGTTCGGCTGGGGGCCCACCCATTCCGGAGAAATCGGCGCCCAAAGTTGAAAAACCATGCTTTTTCGAGCCCGCCGATTTTTAACCGACTTCCATCTTTGACCGGGTGCCGTAAGCGCATTTTTAAAGTAATCCTCACCAAATCTGGAGCATTTATAGAACCAATGACGCTCTTTCATTTGCACCTATCGGCGTCGGAGTCGGATTGTAATTGCCGATTTGACAAGCAGTTTTTTGCAGAGATTAGACCGAAAAACACGTCTTCAGAAATACATATGTTTCACATGCGTGGCATCGAGCTATCCGGCTACAAATTTAACACACAATAAGCCCATGAAATGTGCTTTCGAAAACTGGTTTCAAATTTTTTGGATCTCTTCTAGTTTTGAAGTTATGGCCCTTCAAACTTTAGTGTCACGCACGGCCATTTTCCCCTTTTTAGCACGTTAGGTAATGGCATTTATGGAACTGGACTGTTTCGAAGGCATTACATTGTCGATAAAGCGTTGTATTAATATAATATAACATTGTAAATTCAGTCCTGACACATGTGCAATTGTTATGGATGCTTTCTTTAATCATGCCTAGCTGCAGTTCTGGATGGTAGTGGTACTGTCTGTAAATCTCATCATATACTGGTACATCTCACATTACGACTATGACATAAACAGTGCTTTAGATATACATGTAGAACTAGTAAGATATAAGGTAATAGAACTGAACAATAGCTCAAGAATGTCGCAAGATTTTGGTTACTACATGCGCTAGTTAAGCAACAGCTACAGTATTGCAGAGTTTCACTAATAGAGATAGTCATAGTTTCTAGAAATTACTCATTCTGAAAAGCCAGAATTGCGTAAAAAGTCATACCATTAGTAGGGACCGGCACGCGAAAATTCAAAATGCTCCTAGGCGAAATTGGGCTTCAGAATTGAAAAGAGCACACTTTATGCAGTCTAACAAAACAAACTGGAACGGAATTGGTTGGATAATAAGCGAGTTATGACCGTTTAACTGCGTCACCCAGCGTGCCACCTTTTCTTCCTAGAAAGTTGACCGCTTCGTGCATACCGATGACCGATGTACTTTATCAGACTGTCACTCGTAAACCCCTGCGCTGATTTTGATGGGACCGGTGTCATTCTAATCGCAATGCGATTTTCTTTTACATTTTTTATATACCAAGACTGTAGGACTGCGTCTACCACCTTTATATACCGAACAAACACCTTGGTAGCTCGAACTAGAACTGAATAGTAGAGTGTGAACTGGTATTCCTGTGTTTTCCAGGTACATTTGTATATGTAACAGCGGGGCTGGGGTTCTGCTCCCTCCCACCGACTTGGGCCAACCCCCCGATAGGGGAGCACCCCCCATCAAAACGATCTTTTCCACTCTCCCTCTCCGATGTTTCTGGCACAACTCTTTTACAGTTTCAAACACTACACTTACAGTTTCAGACAAGGATGAGCTGCTACAATACATGTAACAGGTGGTCTGGCCCCCACCCGAAATATTCCAGACCCCCCCCGGATTGGCCCCCCTACTTCCTCGATTTGTACTTTGGTAAGAAATTCCGGATCAGGTGTAGCGCGGGGGAATCAGGAACCGATCCCAAACAAAAATTAATGTTTTTAATCATAATTAATTATAAATTAACATGATTTATCGATAAATATCGATTATCGATTATTTTTGGAAACATTTCAAAATCGCCCAAAATGGTCGTGTTGTATATCATTTGAAAGCCCTTCGCCTGGCGAGTCTAATGATCACTACATCAACATAGGGCAAGCCCCGGGGGCCTGTTTTGCCAAATATATAAGTACCCCTAGAGGCGCATCAGTATAGGCAGGCTCCAGAGGGCCTGTTTTCATACATGGGCCGGGGGTGTGGGGGTATAAGGCCAAAAAATGCCTATTTTGCCTTAAATAAGCGAAAATTTCCTCCCTCTGGGAGGGGGGGTGGGTGGGGGAGGGAGGGGTATGGCCGGCCGAGGGGTGTACCCCCCTTACCCCCCGGCCCATGTATGCCCTAGGGGTATGCATCAGTACAGGACACGCTCCTGAGGGCTTGTTTTCCAAATGTAAAAATACCCCTAGGGGTATGCATCAGTATAGCGCACGTTCCGGAGTTGTATAGTCATAAGAAAGTTAATTAATTAATATCTAGTCCATTTCTGACCTTCCCTGATTCCCCCGTCCAGCTACACCTAACCCTATCCGACTTTCGTTCGTTACTGGATTACCTTCCGTGCCTGTTTGCGTTGGAATATGCAGCTCAAATTTGGGCAAAAAATATCTTTAACACTTATGAATAAACGCTGAAAATTTGAAGGAATTCCACTGACATATAAATGAAAACGAATTATATGAAGTTAACTCGAATAAGCGATTACAGGTTTTTCCGCTTTTGTACCATGTTTATTGATTACACACGTTAAGCCTGAGCAGGATTCACCTTATATTGATTAGCAGTGACGCAAAACTACTAAAGGATTGTCAAGAAGCAAAATATAAACCATTGGCTTTGGGCTGCTCAGGATCCCCAATACGTTCGTATTCGATACCCTCTAATTTTAACGACCTCATCAACTTTAACCCAATTTCCGGGATCTTTTACGAACCTAGGACGCCAAATCTGAGTGATTTTAGTAAGAGCAACACCTGAACTAAAATTTAAGCGGGCGCACCTTTTTTATTTGTTCTTTGTTTAAGAGCAAACTTTCGTTTTCTGAAAAAATACCGATTCTGCCTATGCTTAACCATGTAAAATTTCAATCTGATTTCCGGGATCTTTGGCTGCATCGATGCCGAAAAAAATGGCTCAAACGAAAGATGATCAATGCCTCTTTAATACCGTCGGGCGCACCTTTTGAGATCATAAACTTTTTTTTACACTGACGCTGTTTTTTCGCTTATTTTAGCCGAAAACAACCGCAGCTTAGCGTATAGCAAGGTGATTTGGGTGAATAGTTATGTTAAAATAATCAAAACAAAAAACCATAAAAAAAGAACGCGCTTTTCTAGCCGCATTTTTTAAAAAAACATGATTTTGATCCCCGCGACACCAGTGTGGTGAAAACGTGCGAAGAAAATTAGGCACGCGGAGCGGCGCAAAATTGGCCGCCGTTGCCGGTCCCTACCATTAGAGATTCTGAACATTGTGCATCACACAAAGGAGCACCGCACCAACCTATCATAGCAGCTAAGCTTATGCTGAATTTGTTTATCACATTTTTTGCTGAATGAGTAAATATAGTAGATGCAAATGGCAGTTCGACGAGCCAGCGCAAGAATCCAAAACAGTTTGCATGGCTACTGTTGCAAAGCACAAGGAGATAAGGAGAAACATCTGAAATACCAATGATGGAAAACTAATTTGACAGATTTATGAGATGAGATTATTGAGCTGATCAGGCCAAATGAATAGCATTTGAAGCAGTAGCATGCTGTTTGCAATAGCTGCTATTATTATTGAAACAAATGTACTGTATGAAAAGAACTGGTTCAGAATTACGTATACCATAGTCACTGAAATGAAATAACAACAGTTCATACATGGGCCGGAAAAATCCGGAGGGAGGTATGGAGACCTCGGGGCGGGGGGTCCCACGAAAAAAGGCCAAAAAACGCCTATTTTGCCTTAAATAAGCGAAAATTTCCTCCCTCCAGGAGGGGGGTGGGGGAGGTATGATCAGCCGAGGGGGAGGGGTATACCCCCCTTACCCCCCGGCCCATGTATGCAACAGTTTAACTTTTCTGACAAAATGCCGGATACCTGCATTTTGTGAATGCCTATACCTAAACCTGATACCTGATTGTGTTTTCGAAGTACCTGTACCTGTTCTATAATCAGGTACTTTCTCAACCAACACCTGACCACACCACAGTAGCTAAATAATTCATGAGATTTAGGCCAGCGCGGCAAGTTTTAACTGAATAAACTAGAAGTATGTAATAAAACTGTGCCAAAAATCGCTAAATTAAAAGGCAAAACAACAGCAATCATATACAGTATGTACCGGAAAAATCCGTAAGGGGGCTTGGAGGTCATCTCAGGAATCGGTCCCAAAAACTTCCAAAAATCACCTATTTTGCCTTTAAAAAGAAAAAAAATCGGTGAGGGGGAATGACCGACTGAGGGGGGAATGGATACCCGCCGCCTGGCCCATTTATGACAGCAATAATATATGTATATTAGGTTTCTGAGAAATCTTGAAAATCACCGCGCTACTAGGCTAGGCGTTGGTTAACACTGCATTACTGTACATACAAATAAAAGAAGGGGTACCATGCTTTTTTTGCTTAGGATGGTGTATCGGTGGTACAGGTGCCGAGAGTAACCAGTTCGTCAGCACTGTGTTTAGTGTGCTTCTTATACTGGGACCACACTGTCCTTCGAACCGTGCAAAACTGCATCATTATGACTACAACAAAGTGCTGCGTTTAAAAGAGTAAATGACAGCATCAGGACCCTACATCCAGGCAACCTATCAGATTTATAACAATAATCAATACCTTCGGCCATTTAGACGGTGTTGATGCAGACATTCCACTCAAATCAAAACAGCAACTAAGATAACGGTGGTTTTCCTTCACTCTACCAATAGCGTTTGCAGCGTGCATGTTTAAGAATTCACAAGCAAGTACGACCTCGCCTTCACAACCATAATACTTTCAGGATGTGTCAGCAGTTAATTTACAAAGTCAGATTATATTATAACGCTTCAACAACGATTTTACAGCACTGCAGTGCTCAAATTGCCATTACCTAACGTGCTAAAAAGGGGAAAATGGCTGTGCGTGACACTAAAGTTTGAAGGACCATAACTTGAAAACTAGAAGAGATCCAAAAAATTTGAAACCAGTTTTCGAAAGCACATTTCATGGGCTATTTTGTGTTTAATTTGTAGCCGGATAGCTCGATGCCACGCATGTGAAACATATGTATTTCTGAAGACGTGTTTGTCGGCCTAGTCTCTGCAAAAAACTGCTTGTCAAATCGGCAATTACAATCCGACTCCGATGTCGATAGGTGCAAATGAAAGAGCGTCATTGGTTCTATAAATGTTCCAGATTTGGTGAGGATTACTTTAAAAATGCGCTTACGGCGCCCGGTCAAAGATGGAAGTCGGTCAAAAATCGGCGGGCTCGAAAAAGCATAGTTTTTCAACTTTGGGCGCCGATTTCTCCGGAATGGGTGGGCCCCCAGCCGAACCGGCTGGGTTTTGTAATATCCACACTTTAGTGGTTCAGATCAGCGAATAAAAATGGGGGGTCAAAAAATTCCATCCGCCGCCCTCATAAGGCAACCTGCCCGATTTTTTTTTGCAACGCCTCTTAAGCATTAGACTGTTTTACTTTGGATAGGAAGAAAGTAAAATAATTACCGTAAAAGTTCTAATAAACGTGCACGTTCTAATAGTAGCGCCCTTCTAATAATAGCGCTCCCACGCGCACTACTATCAACGCTTTGTACGTGTTTCCAATGTAGAATACTGTGCCTTTGAGACAATTTTCTTTGATTAAGCTTGCAAACATTAGTCAGACTAAAACTCGTATAAAGATTGCTTGTGTTTAAGACAAAAATATCCTTGCCTTGTATTTTCGAAAAAAAAGTGAGGATACTACTTGAGATGGCCAATGTAGCATTGAGATGATAAACGCGCACGCTCCAATATTAGCGCCTCCAAAAGAAATCACCAAAAATAATAGCGCAGCGCTATCAGTAGAAGTTTTAGGGTAACATGCGAGTCACTGTAACAAAAACCAGCACAATAGTTAGTGCTCGGCTTATTTCTCAACAAATGCTAAAAATTTGACCCAGAAAAGTGATAAAGAACTGAACTGACCGGCCCAAAAAATCCATAGGACTATTTTGTTATCTATACTTCACTAGTTTCAGACCAGGTGCCCTCTCTGGTCCGTGCAGTGACTGTGCAACTGCGCGAGAAGTCGCTTCGAACCAGACAACAGTGCATGTCGCTGTTGTGCGAGCTGTTGCGCGTGTTGCCCGGCGCTCTCAGTGGTCAGATGTCTGCCTTGATTCCCGGACTGCAGCGGGCTATGACCGACCGGCTCACCAACAGCAATATGAAGATTGATGCGTTGGCCTTTTTGAACGCTGCTCTCCACACACACACTGCTGAGGTGAGAAGTTGTTTTTGTTTTCATTTTTACTTTCTATTGTCATCATGTTGCTAGAGCAGTTGGGCACTAGTCAGTCAGTCAGTCAGTCAGTCAGTCAGTCAGTCAGTCAGTCAGTCAGTCAGTCAGTCAGTCAGTCAGTCAGTCAGTCAGTCAGTCAGTCAGTCAGTCAGTCAGTCAGTCAGTCAGTCAGTCAGTCAGTCAGTCAGTCTCTGTCTGTCTGTCTGTCTGTCTGTCTGTCTGTCTGTCTGTCTGTCTGTCTGTCTGTCTCTGTCTGTCTCTGTCTGTCTCTGTCTGTCTGTCTGTCTGTCTCTGTCTGTCTGTCTCTGTCTGTCTGTCTGTCTGTCTGTCTGTCTGTCTGTCTGTCTGTCTGTCTCTGTCTGTCTCTGTCTGTCTCTGTCTCTGTCTGTCTCTGTCTCTGTCTCTGTCTGTCTCTGTCTCTGTCTGTCTGTCTGTCTCTGTCTGTCTGTCTCTGTCTCTGTCTGTCTCTGTCTCTGTCTGTCTGTCTGTCTCTGTCTGTCTGTCTGTCTGTCTGTCTGTCTGTCTGTCTGTCTGTCTGTCTGTCTGTCTGTCTGTCTGTCTGTCTGTCTGTCTGTCTGTCTGTCTGTCTGTCTGTCTGTCTATAATCGGCTTATGATGGGTGTTTAGACGTTCCACCCGCACATAGGGGTGTTGGTGCCGCTGGTCACCAAATCGGTCAGTGACCCATTCTACAAAGTCTCTGCCGAGGCGTTGAACGTGCTGCACGGACTGATTCTGGTCTTGAGACCTCAGCACGCCCCCAGTTGTCAGCTGAACTTCGGACCCTACGTTGAGCAGATCTTTACAGCTGTTGGAAGTAAACTGGAAACTGCCGACATCGACCAGGTGTTTGTCATTGTTTTGTCCGCCCAGTACCTCCGGCCAATCTATGCCTTCCCTCACAACCGTACATCTAAGTACTAGGGGGCAGACATGGGCAAAGGGGGGGGGGCTGAGGGGGGGGTTGGCCCCCCATCAGGCTCTGATCTACCCCCCATCAGCCGCCCGCTACCCCCATCAGGAATTTTTGGGAAGAATTTTGTATGGAAAATTATGATAAAAATATGCCTGGAATAGGCGTAAATGAGCTCAGAATAGCTAATTTTAACTTATATTAATGAAAAATAAGTCAAAAAACCCTGATTTTCGCCAAAAATCGGACTTTTTGGCTTACCACCCCCTCAGCCCCCAATCAGGCACTCCTACCCCCCATCAGCCCCCCTCAGGAATTGAAAATTCTACCCCCATAAGCCGAAATGCTAGCCCATGTCTGCTAGGGGGTTACCGGTTACTCCCCTAGCTGTAAAGGAAAAGCCCCTCTGCCTCTGAGACAAGTTTAGGGACCACCGACCCAAAAACTACAAGCACTAGTAGCGGCTCCAGTGCTAGCAAACTGGCTTGGAAATCACAATTTTTGGGTTAAAATCCCGCTAAAATAGAAATGTTGTTTGGAAGCCGAATTTGGCCTCCTACTTTCTGATTTTAAGAAAAGTCGGTGTTTTTTGCCGTTTTTGGCTTGTTTTGCGCTCTAACGTCCCTAAACTGTCTCGGGGGTGATGGAGGGTGTTTTGGCCTTTCTAGCTAGGGTTAACCCCAAACCCCTAGTACATAATTATGTGAATAACCTATTAAGGAGGTGAAGGAGAAAGCGATCAGCTGTTCCGGCCTCTTGGTGGCGGTGTTCGCAGATCTGCTCGCCGACCGCGCCGGTCAGTACCTGCCGATCTTACTGGAACGGCTACGAAACGAAATGACCCGTCTGACCACGGTCAAGGCACTGACCACCATAGCTCAGAGTCCGCTAAAGGTCAACATGTCATCGATTCTATCCGACAGTCTCGTCTGTCTCGCCGACTTTCTACGCAAGAACCAGAGGGCTCTGAGAATCGCCACACTGAACCTGATCGATGTGTTAGTTGTGAAACACACGCAAGCGCTGGAGCCGCAACTGCTGAAGAAAGTTCTAGAAGAAGTGCCGGCTCTGGTCAGTGAGACCGATCTGCAGATTAGTCAGATGGCTCTGAGATTGATGACAGGTTGGTACAGACTCTCTCATACATGGGCCGGCCGGTGGTAAGGGGTTTACCCTCCCCGTCGCCGGCCCATACCCTCCTCGCCCACCCCCTCCCCTCCTGGAGGGAGAAAATTTTCGCTTATTTAAGGCAAAATAGGGGTTTTTGGGACCCTCTCCGAATTTTTCCGGCCCATGTATGGGCTCTCTCTCTCTCAACAAATGGCCACGTTTCTGTCAGAAATGTGGTTTTTTTTTGCCGAAAATCTGATTTTTACCACAAATTTTTGAATTTTAACCGAAAATTCCGTTGTCTATTTTTTGCGTATTTATTATCGCATTATCCTCAACCAGTCCGGTTTGCGTTTCACGCATTCTGATTAGGGAGTTGCACACAATTCTATTAATGCCGAAAAAACGAAAATTTTTGATTTTTATTATACTTTTTGGAAGCGACTATTTTTGACGTCGCCTTTGGCTGAGAAAACTGCTTTAGTTTGTACAATTCACCGAGTTTCATATTACAATATCGAGTTTTTCCTTATCTTGCCTAGAACCGTAATGACTACTGCAAATAACAATGATTTTCATTGCTTACTATTCATTTTTATTTTTTCCTGTTTTCTTTTTTTGCGCAGTTTTGTTGTTCTTAGCGCCTCGTATCACTATTTGGAAATAACAACAAATTAAATCAAAATCTCTTTTGTTGGTTGTTTGCGTTTTGCCTCTGAATTTTCTTATATTTTTGCTCGGGGAAAAGTGAGGGAGTTAGGTGTGTACAAACTCTGATAATTATATTACATTATAAAATTGTAGATATGGTAAAGCACACACCACAAGTGACCGGGGACAGTCTGGAGGCGTTGTTGTCTCAGTTGGTTACTCTGACCCAGTCTCCCCTGCTTCAAGGAGCCACTCTCAAGGCCGCTTTAGAGTTCTTGCGCACCCTCACCGCAGCTACCAACGTGCCTGGCAAACCCTCCTTCCAGGTTAGTTGCTACTGTTTTTACAGTCAGGCACTTGGGTATGGGTGCCGGTACCATATGGAACGAAATCTGAACAGAGTGGTACATACATGTACTAGGGGGGTTTTGGGGTTACCCCCCTGCTGGAAGGGCCAAACCCCCCTCACCCCCCCCGAGACAGGTTAAGGAACCCCTCCCCTCGACCAAAAAATACAAGTACTAGTAGTGGCTCCAGTATTAACAAACTGGGTCAGAAATCACTAATTTTAGCCTAAAATTCACTTGAAAAGTTTTAAAGGTTTATTACAATACAACGCATATGAACACCGGACAGACCAGTAAAGAACCCATAATGGGCCACATGCGAGGCAATCACCGGGGACGAACCCCTACTATGTGTCTAGCGCTGCGGGCATGACAGACAGAGTTGCTACCAGTACACCACAGACGCAGACAAAGCCTTTGGAAACCGAATTTGGCGTTTCCACCACTGCTGATATTTAAGAAAAATCGGTGTTTTTGGAAGCTCTTTTTGTCATTTTTTTGCTTGTTTTTAGCTTTAAAACGCTATTTGGCAGCTTAAAATAGCGATTTTTAGCGTCCTTACTGAAAAAAACGTGCTAAAACGCATTTCTAAGCGTTTTGGAGCTTTTCGAAATTTGGGACCCCCACCTGGGTGAAACCCCCCTCGACCCCCCCCCCACCTGAGGAAAAACCCCCTACCCCCCTCCCCCCAGGTCGGCCCGGAGCTGTTGCATGTATGGAGTGGTAATATAATATGTACCACCACAGGCCCCGAACGTGGGCGTACCACATATTATGGCAGGGATGTGAGGTGGGAAAAAAACACCGGAAAAAACTGTTTTTTTCCGGAAAAAAACCGGTTTTTTTCCTAAGGGTCGGAAAAAAACATAAATCGCGGAAAAAAACTCAAGCTAAAAATAGCTAATTTACGTCATTTTTCGTTTAAAAAACGGACTTTTGCTATGTATAATAGGCCATACTGACTCAAAACTGTTAGAAAAACTATAAATAAGACCAAATTTGGCATGAAAAAACAAAAATGCAAACTGCTGTAAGAAAATTTGCATATAGTGTTGTTTATGGAACCTGTCAGGCACTGTTTCATGCCTGTTTCGTGATTTATATCAATGTAACACGTGTATTTCTGGTCTAACAAGACTGAGGAAGGCGCTAGAAAGCGTTAGGAATCATAAAACCAGCCTAGGATACTCAGAACTTGGGCTGGAGTTTTTTTCCGCGATTTAGGAAAAAAACCGGAAAAAAACCGGAAAAAAACTGGAAAAAAACAGGCCGAGGTTTTTTTCGGAAAAATATACAACCCTGTATTATGGTACCGAAAAGATCGTCTCGGGGTCCCCATTCAAATGGGGGGCAGACCCGCCTGTTACATGTATGCTTTGGCAGTATACTTGTGCGCATACATATGTAACAGGTCCGGGCCGACCTGGAGGAGGGGGTAGGCGGTTTCCTAAGGTGGGGGATCGAGTGGGGTTTCGCCCAGAGGGGGTCCCAAATTTCAAAAAGCTCCAAAACGCCTGGAAATGCGTTTTTAGCACGTTTTTTCAGTAAGAACACTAAAAATCGCTTTTTTAAGCTGCCGAATAGGGTTTTAGAGCTAAAAACAAGCAGAAAAATGACAAAAAAGGCTTCCTCCAAAAACACCGATTTCTCTTAAATATCAGCAGTGGAAAGGCCAAATTCGGTTTCCAAAGGCTTTTCAAGCCAATTTTAGGCTAAAAATTAGTGATTTCTGAGCCAGTTTGTTAGTACTGGAGTCTCTACTAGTACTTGTATTTTTGGGTCAGGGGTCCCTTAACGGGTGGATTGGTCGGTGAGGGGTTTGGCCTTTCCAGCAGGGGGCATACATGTAACAGCTCTGGGCCGACCAGGGGGGAGGGGGGGTTTTCCTCAGGTGGGAGGTCGAGGGGGGGTTTCGCCCAGAGGGGGGTCCCAAATTTCAGAAAGCTCCAAGACGCTTGGAAATGCGTTTTTAGCACGTTTTTTTTCAGTAAGGAGGCTAAAAATCGCTATTTTAAGGTGCCAAATACCGTTTCAGAGTTAAAAATAAGCAAAAAATTACAAGTTTTAGTAGTTTGAAGTGGCCAACCAGGGTGAGAAAATTTTGAAAATTTAACATTCAAAAACGCATTTAAAAGGCATTCTGAGCGATTTCTGAGCCACTTTGTTAGTACTGAAGCCACTACTAGTACTTTTTTTGGGTCGGGGGGGGGGGTCCCTTAACTTGCTCGGGGGGGGGTGGGCCTTTTCAGCAGGGGGGGTAAACCCCCAAACCCCCCCTAGTACATGTATGGCAGGGGGTAACCCACCCCAAACCCCCTGTGCGAGATTTGGTTGAATTCCGTTCACACAATCAAACGTTGGGGACCCTGTACTGTGTGCGTGCTGTCTTTTGTAAAGTGATTAATTAATAAATAAATTAGTCAATTAAGAAAGCTGTTTCAGCAACTGCTGACCACTCTAACCGAGCCGGTCTACCAGTCGGCTGCGAAGCCACAGCTGCAACTGCACAGACAAGCCTATCTGAGCATCAGCAAGTGCATGGCGGCGATCGCAAGCTGCAGTTCGAATGCGCAAGCCACCGAACTGGCCGAGAAGCTGGCGACTCAGTTGAAATCGGGTCTCGACGCCAAATCCTCTCCTACGGGTGTTCACTTGTTCTCTTTACTGGCCCTTGGCGAATTGGGACGCTCCTGTCCACACGTCTTTCAGGGAAGACAGAAGATTAAGTGAGTTTGCCATTGTATTTTTTGGTTCTGTCTGTGTCAACAATCACTGGGGTTTTTTTTGTATTGTCATTTATTGGTTTTTTGTATTTTTTGTGGCATTTTTGGCTTAAACCCATCCCCTCGCTCCTGACCATGTGTGTAATGTACTGTAGCTGTTAAATTTGCATACTTCTTCTACAGTACAGGGAAAATGTGCCATCGCTTTTTTCATCTTCATTCAAGCGGTTGGTTATCGATTTTGGCTCAATTTTTTAGCAAAAAGTAACAAGTCAACTAAAGATGGATTGATACTCGTGTAGAAAAAGATCTTTCAAATTCTCCGCCGGTTCAGCGCTCTTCTGCATTGTTGTAGTGGTTTCGCACTAAACCAATATCATTTACACATTCCTGCCTGCAATTGAAAATGCAAATTAGTCAGCCACTACAGTTTCTACAAAAGAAACTCTAGACCAATTTACAGAACGAACGGTCAAGAATTGAGCTGACAGAAGCGTTTCAGATTTTTCCATTCAGGTGAGCTGAACGGAAAAATTGTTTCTTTCTACCGGTAGAGAATTGGCCGAGAAGGAACCGTTTGAGAGAGGGTCTAAAATGTGATTGGACATTTTTATCAGTACAGTAGTTTAGACCAGAGCAGTTGATTCTGGACTCGTTCCAGTCATCATCGGAGGAGATAAAAACAGCCGCCAGCTACTCGCTGGGTGGTCTGGCGGTGGGCAATCTGGAAAAGTTCCTGCCCTTCCTGCTCAACGAAATACAGACTCAGCCTAAACGCCAGTATCTGCTCTTACACGCGCTCAAAGAGGTATGTATGTAGTGTACTTTTCGCCCATAACAGGGAGTCTGCCCCCTCACCCGACTTAGGCCAGATCCCCGAGACGATTTTTCCAACCCCCCGCCTCTTCCTATTTTCCTGACAAGTAATTTTTGAGCAAATTTCTGCAATTTCAGACACAGAAATTTCCAAAATCGCTAGTAAAACAGCAGTTTTTAGCTGTATGTGAGTACAAATTAGCGATTTTTACCGAAAAATTGTGATTTTTAGTGCCCAACCTCAGCCAGAATTTTCCTCTGATATTCTGCATTTTGATGTAAAACATCTGCTAGGTTGTTTTGTTTTTGCCAGACCGTGTAGAAGCAAGTTGAAGTAGTGTAAAGTTAAGGTGATCGGGTCGGAGTCGGTGGACGCGCGAGCCATCGAGATCTTCAAGCCGCGAATCTCCGACATCTGGTCTGTGCTGATGGCACACACCTCCTGCACCGAGGAAGGCACTCGCAACGTTGTGGCCGAATGTCTCGGAAAGCTCTGTCTCATGGATCCACACACTCTCCTGCCCAAACTGAAGGTCAGCTGACTGACTGACTGACTGACTGACTGACTGACTGACTGACTGACTGACTGACTGACTGACTGACTGACTGACTGACTGACTGACTGACTGACTGACTGACTGACTGACTGACTGACTGACTGACTGACTGACTGACTGACTGACTGACTGACTGACTGACTGACTGACTGACTTACCGCCTGCCTGACTGACTGACTGACTGACTGACTGACTGACTGACTGACTGACTGACTGACTGACTGACTGACTGACTGACTGACTGACTGACTGACTGACTGACTGACTGACTGACTGACTGACTTACCGCCTGCCTGACTGACTGACTGACTGACTGACTGACTGACTGACTGACTGACTGACTGACTGACTGACTGACTGACTGACTGACTGACTGACTGACTGACTGACTGACTGACTGACTTACCGCCTGCCTGCCTGACTGACTGACTGACTGACTGACTGACTGACTGACTGACTGCAGTTCTCAAATCTGCAGGGTCACTTAATGGACACAGACCAGAACGTGCGCGCCACAGTGGTCACAGCAGTCAAGTTTATGGTGGTTGACCAGCCGACCCCCATCGATGATTTGCTGCGCCAGTGTATCGGCGAGTTTCTGGCCACTCTAAATGACTCCGACCTCAATGTGCGACGAGTGGCTATGGTCACCTTCAACTCGGCAGCTCACAACAAGCCCAAACTGGTGATCTTTTAGCTACAGCTGTTCCCAGTTCCCACTTTCCCTGTTCTCACTTTTCCCAGTTCTGCCGACTTTATGTAATAACATTAACCATACGCGTAACAGGTCATCCACCCAAGGGTGAGGGGGTTGGGGGTCTAAGCCCAAATTCTTGAGATGGGGTTGGGCACTAAAAACGCACGAGACCCAATAATGTCAATCTCAATGCATGAAATTTTAGCACAAAACATTGCACAGTTCTGAAGAGTTTTTAGCCAAATTTCAGGTCATTTTGCGAATATTTGCCAACCTCCCTCAGCCCCCCCCTTTGCCCATGTCTGACACCCAATACACAATACTTGCATAGCTGGGTGAAAAATTGCATTTCTGCGATTAAAATTTTGAAGAGGCATGGTTGGGCAGTGAGAAAAATTTTTAAAAGCCATTCTCTGTGTAAAATTAGCAGAAATTAACAGTTTTAGTAGTCAATAACGTGTAGTTCAGGTCGGTGCCATAAGCGGCGTTAAGTGCCTGACTGTAAGATAGCCCCTATTTTGGCCCCCATTATTACTCAAATCTCAGTCAATTAGCTCAAAATTTGCAAAAAGAAATTCTCGTAATTTTTGAACACTCAGTATTTGTTGTCATACCATAGCTACAGATTTTATGCAATATGGAATTTCCGCCATGACATATTAGGCCATAATGCGCTTTAGGTGCGTGATCTGCTCGACACACTGCTGCCTTCACTCTACCTAGAGACCAAGCAGCGCAAAGAGCTGGTGCGCGAGGTGGAGATGGGGCCGTTCAAGCACACTGTCGATGACGGTCTTGACTTGCGTAAGGCGGCCTTTGAGTGCATGTACACGTTGCTGGAGACGTGTCTGGAGCGACTGGACGTGTTCGAATTTCTCAACCACGTTGAGGACGGTCTGAAAGTGAGTTTGGCGTAATTTAATTAATTTCGGCGGCGTGTTTTCCTTAACTATGGAATTTACGCCGTCTCGATTATCCGCCATGGTTGTGAAATTGGTTAATTTTGAAGGACCACCACGATATCAAGCTACTGACGTATCTTATGCTGAGCCGAGTGAGCACGCTGTGCCCTAGTCAAGTGCTGCAACGACTGGATCGACTGGTCGAGCCGCTGAAGCAGACCTGCATGCAGAAGGTGAAGGCCAACAGCGTCAAGCAGGAGTACGAGAAGCAGGACGAGCTGAAGCGAAGTGCACTGCGAGCCGTGGTGGCGTTGCAGGTTGGCATGGCGTGGCGGATTTTCTGAAAGTCAGTGAGTCGGTCTGTTTCAGCGAATACCGGATGGAGACAAGAACCCGCAGTTGTCGGACTTGATCGGCATGATAAAGTCGAGTCCGGAGCTGAATTCGCTGCTGCAGAGTGTCGAGAAGGATCCCAGCAATCGAGTGATGGGCCATCTGGGCGGCGCTGAGTCCATAATGGAGATCGATTCTTAGCTTGCTTTGTTGGTTGTCCTTTTTTCTACTGTGCTGTACTACTACTCCTACTACTGAAGCCGGCGAGTGTAGTGTTGTATGCAAATTTTGGTCTCGGACTCGCCTAAGCCACTGTGAACTGTGAATTGTTGTTTGTTGTGTTGCCGCCGTTGGTTGATAGAGATTTTTACTGACACCAGTGATCAGAGAGATACCGAGTGGTGTGTGCTGAGCTTGTAATCTAGTTTTCTTGCTTTTTTTTATTAGTCCATTTATTATAGTAATGCTCCTGGATTGTCTCTGTTGTTGGTTGATCGTGCAGAAAATAATTGCGTACTTATGTGATCGGCAGGGGTTGGGATACATGAGCAGGGCTCGATCGTAATGGTACCATACCGCTAAACATTTTTGAGGCAGTAACATTTAGCTGAGAATTCCATTCCCTCAACCGTAAGCTTTTCCTGTAGAGCTAACTATTGCCGGCACAGTTGGTGTAGTGGTTTGGGCCGCATAGCCACTGTGCGCGACGTCGTGCGCTCATCCTCTCGGCGCGGCAAGTTTCTTGCCGCAAAGAGTTGGTCGTCGGCGCAAAGCTCCACCGAAAGCTGGTGACAGCTAGTAGAAATGGGAACCGACTGGATCTACTGTTGCACCGAAGCCACTCCACAAAGCATGCCGCGTTGGGAAGAAGATCTACGATGTCAGAAACTGTCTGAGAAACCAACTATGCTGGGAGCCCTCTGGCTTAGGGGGCACCGGCGGCCGTCGGGAGCTGTCAGAATCATGGCATCGACACGCCGGCCGCCCTCCTGGTGACCGGCACCCAGCAGCATGGCTAGGAGTGGCTGGCAGTGAAAGAAGGGAAACGTCCGAGCTGACGAATCACGGGGTAGCGAAATGGACCTCGTGTCTGATCGTAGGCCGTACGGCCCCCCGCAAATCGGATCGTGCCAACGATTGTCAAACGTGCAATTTTCACATTCAGAATTGGACTGTTTTAGGTTTTTGCATGAGCGTACGTAGTACATATTCGCAAGACCCGGCTCTCGTAACTGGAAACTCAATTTTATGCTATATCAAATTTGTGGGAATGGAACGACTATTAGGTTTTATTGCTAAGCTTTCGAGCACACTACGGGTCTCGATATCAAAGCGCGAATAAGAAAATTTGATTGGTAAAATTCGAATCTCTGAAACGCATAAAACTCTATGTCTATGTGCCAAATGATACTGGATGGAAGCAAACTTCGTAACTAACGCAGCGAATGAAAAGCACAACGTTGAAGTGTAGCAGAGATTTATTTCAGTTCAAATTAACCTAGCGACTTATTGTGAAGCATTACAGTGGGGCGGGAAACCCGGTCAGGGCACTGTTGTGCAGAGTCCAAATCGCCGCGTCTCCGTTACAACTAAACGAACAGAGTTTCCAGTCAAATTTCTCGAGAATATTCAGAACGCGAGCCGGCGATATGGGCAAGTTGTTGAACTCAAGGTGGGTACTGCCGTAGTCAACTGCGTAATATCTTTGCTCTTCCAAGTAATTGATCACGCTTCCATCTCTACCGTTGTTCAGACCAGTAAGAGCAACTGGACCCATCTCTATTTTGCCGTTGACCGACTTGATTGTACAACTCGCCACAACGTATGGCATGATCCTCAATTCGGCAGATAGCTCCTGAAATAAAGCTTTGTCGTCAGCAGTTGCTGTGCTACGTACGTATGTACAGTAACTTGTTAGGTATAGTGCGAACAATGCCTGAAAAACCCAATACCAAATAGTTGCATAGCTGGGCCAAAAATTGTGCAGTTCAATGGCATTTCTTATTTACGACCAATTCTTTTCTTAACTCGGCAGGAAAGGGTTTTACTACCCCCACAGCCCTGGGCACATTACATTGTACTCATACATGGGCCGGGGGGGGTCTGGGGGGGTTTGCCCACCCCCCAACTTGGGCTCGACCCCCCCAAACGACCCCACCCACCCACCTGAAGCCAACTTTTGTTCCTGACCCCACCCACCAAAATCGCCGCGACCCCCCCAAACCGGCAGGCCCACCCCCAAATTTTCGGATTTTGACTACCCCCAACCCATTTTTCCGGCCCATGTATGATTGTACTGGTACATTCTGTATCATTAGAAATGGAACAATTTATATTTTGGAAGAGAACAGGGAAATAATACTTAGAAAAGCGGACAATATATCAAATTCTACTAACTTTTAGTTGATTACCGCAAAAACAGCTTCCTAACCTTATCATCGATCAACTTTTCGATTTTGCTATGTTAATTTTTCAGGTCAACATCAATTGTGTTCCGATTTTAACAGGTCCCAATTAGTGTTGGGTATTGAGGACAAAAACCGCAATACCCAGTACCCAATACATCAAAAAGCACCCGAATACGCCCAATACCCAATACCAGTTCGCACTGTAACTGCATTTTATTTGAAGGACTATTTATTTGACGTCTGAAAGTTCTGCAGTTAATTTTGGAAGGGCATCACTTAGGGCTGCGGAAGGCCTATAAGCTAACATTTTGCCAGAATAATCTATCAACAAGAAATAATGATCGTTCCTTTTTTCAAATTACAAAATCCAACATACACTTTCGCACCCTCTCTAGGCGAAGTGCAAAACGGATTCCTACTACGATGGAAAATCAAATAATGATTAGTAAATCTGTGAAAAAATTTTGCAGCTACTTCTACATTAAGTTCTCGTAGAATCTACTCTAGCTCAAACAAGATTCAAATTTGTTGCCTAGTCACCGTGGGCAAGGGGCGCTGAGAGCGTTCGACCCCCCTCAGCCTCTGACCTACCAACCTCAGCCAGCCGCTACCCCCCTCGATTTTTTGGAAGAATTTTGTGTAGAAAGTTATGATAAAAGTATGCCTAGGATACGTCTAAATGAGCTCATAATACAGGCAGGCACTTAACACCGGTTAAGGTACCGACATCATATATGGAACCCCCACAGCCGGCACAGTTGGTGTAGTGGTTTAGGCTGCACGGCCACTGTGCGCGACGTTGTGCGCTCGTCCACTCGGCGCGGCAAGTTTCTTGCCGCAAAGAGTTGGTCGTCGGCACAAAGCTCCACCCAGGCCACCGAAAGCTTGTTACAGCCAGTAGGTAAAATGGGAACCAACTGGATCTGCCATTGCACCGAAGCCGCCCAAATAGCATGCCACGTTGGAAAAGAAGATCAATGACGTCAGGAGCTGTCTGAGAAACCAGCAACAAGGCCTATACCGGTTTAGTGCCCCAAGCCGGGCGGCCGTTGGGAGCTGTCAGCACCATGACGTCAACGCGCCAGGCACTCTCTTAGTACCTGGGGCCCAACAGCATGGCTAGGAGTGGCAGGCAGTGATAGAAGGGAAACGTCCGAGATGACGAACCACGGGAGTCGCGCAATGGACCGCAGAGGTCTGAGCGTAGGGCCGTAAGGTCCCCCCGCACATCGGATCGGATCGGATCGGTACCCCACGTTCGGCGACTACCCATGGCTATGGGTGCCGGTACCTTACCATATACTTACCATAAACGGCGTTAAGTGCCTGACTGTAATAGGTTATTTTAACCTATTTTAACGAAAAATAAATCCAAACGCATTAGTATAGGCACGCTCCAGCCAGCTCCAAATATAAAAATACCCCTAGAGGGACGCATTAGTATGGGCACGCTCCAGAGGGCCTGTTCTCCAAATATAAAAATACCCCTAGAGGGACGCATTAGTATAGGCACGCTCCAGAGTTGTATAGTCATAAGAAAGTTAATTAATTAATTTAAAGTCCATCTCTGACCTTCCCTGATTGCCCCAACTACACCTAACCCGACAAGGATGCGATGCTCTATTACAGGCCGAGGTTGAGAGAGGGTCTATTATTGACTTAGAATCTGTTTTTGAAATATCTACGCACGCAAGAAAAGGTTAAAGATTTTAGCGGAGACAAACGTAGACCGTGAACGAACAGTGAACAGGCGCCAAGGCACAGGCAAACGCGGGCTGCTGGCACGCCGGCGAGAGAGAACCGGTTTGTGTAACAAACAATTTTGTTTGCGTATTCACAATATGTACCATTATTAAGAGCCGGTTTTTCTAAGTATCGACCCTTCCCGGACAAATCTCAACTTTTTGTCTTCGATTTGGCTAAAATTTTGTATTTTGGTATAATTTGACCTAAAAATACATTATATCACCTTGCCGGCCATTTTTGAGAGGGTCACTTTTTCGACCCTCTTTCAGATTTCCAGTCATAACTTGGGACCAAATGATCGTAGTTACTTGCGAATTGCATATTTAGAATCAGAAAATTATTCTCTTTCATCCGATACCCTACTGTACTCGACTGCATTGCAGAAAAAAATTTTTTTCGAACCCCTTCCAGGACCGATTTGACCCCCCCAAAGTCGTGTCTCCAACTGTTTTATTTCATGGAATTGTAACGCTATGTTTTTGCTTTCGATTAAAGAAAAAAATCAAGAAAACAAAAGACGGGACCAAATCGAGTTTTTGGGCCTTGAAAGTTGAAAATCAAAAAATTTTCCTTATAATGTATTGCTCGCTGTAAACAATGCAACTTGGTCAGTTTTGAAACGAATTCGGAGATTATTGTACTGTTCATCTTGCACATAGCGCACAAACCTGGTCCTGGTTGTCGCATGTTTAACACGGGTTTACAATCGTGCCTCGTTAATATTGTTGCCTCGCCGTGTACCTATTGTTCGCTAGTAATGGTAAGAATAGTAATTTATGATTGCCTTGTTTAGTTAAGTGTTAGTGCTTAGTGCCCCGTTTTGATTCCTTCTGATAAACTAAAACTTTCTAATTTTATTTCTTGCCACCGGGTCAGGAGTCGACCGATTGTTTGGACTCGTGTACGCAAGGCAACGCCAACAACTACTGTACGTATGTATATTCGCTATAGCGCTACACAAGCTTGAGTAACGGAACAGTTCGAAATCTTGGTCAGTGTTAAACGGTAAAGCAGTTGGAAAAGCTACCTTCTTCGCAGTCAATTAGAATTGCACCAGTTGTGTGTAAGTAGCAAGAGTTTTAGTGCAAAAGCTATCCAGTCTACCTGCAGTACTGTGTATGCACCTTTGAAAAGGCTTATCTATATTTGTCTAGAACGCTACCTCCGATAAAACCGTGGCAAGGCAAGTCCACTCTTGCTAGCTTAACCTTCTGAGTGCAGGTTTTGCCACAGAATGCCGCTTAGTGCCGAAGAACGCTCTGTCTTCTCTAGCGAACGAGTGAAGCGCTTCGCTAGCAGTAATGCAGCTCTGGTGGGGTGTATCGTGCTGGCACTCCTCACTTCTAATGTCATTCTGACCACCGACTGGCAGACTATACAAGCCGACGCGGTATTTTCTTGATTCTCAATAGCATGTGTGCTACTGCAAAATTTTGTAACTTTAAGAAAAACGATCAAGAACGTATATTGAAGCTGTGGTACTTACTGGAAGCTCGGCTCAGTTCGTTAGCTCAGCTTTTGGATGCGTTGCGAAAGGATCAGAGCACTCGGAAAATAGCTGATGAGCTTGGCGAACGTTTTGGAGAGGGTAAACTGACTTCTCTTGGTGCAAAACGAGCTCTATTTTGAGCTTTTATTGATTCTAGCGAAAGCAGAGACGTCTGGAGAAAGTAGCGATAGTCGAAAGATGAAAGTTTTAAAAGCATTTTTGTGGCAGAGATCTGAAAACGTATCCAGGGCTTGGAACCATCTATTGCCAAATACAGCTATACACGACTGTTATGTAAAGCCGGAGATAGTTCAAGCTCGCACTGGAGAACTTGCTGCAGCTAAGAGTGAGCGGCCGCAGCCAAAGCAATCGGAAGAACAGCCGAATCTGACCAAAGAAAACAAGTGGTACGAAGAGCAGCAGAAACTGTTTGAACAACAAGCTGAGCACTTCGAGCGACACCAAAAACTGCAACCCTTGTCCACACATGAAAATGTCCGTTTCTTGGAAGAGCGAATCAGCTTCTATGAACAACAGTATAGGCACCTCAAAGAGAAACTGAATAGTTTGAAGGAGAAAGAGGAGGTAGAAAATTTTGTCTATGTAAAATTCAGCAGTACAGTGAATTTAACTGGTACACTGTTTTTAAGCAGTTAGCCGGGCAACTGAAACACAAGGACATACTGACGTCAATGCAGCTTGGAAACCGAATTATCGTAGAGGGGGAGCCAGGAGTCGGGAAAAGCACTTTTCTCAACAAGATTGCATCTGATTGGGCCACGGAAAATGCCGACCACTTATCTGACAACACCCGTTACCTTCAAGAAACCTTTAGCACAGTGTTTCTCTTACCTCTGGCCAGCCTGAACGGCAGCAAGGTGCAGACACTGACTGGAGCTGTGAGCCTACACCTGGGGGAGTGTGTGGATTGGGTGCTGGACCGGTTCAATACCTTGCCAGAGCAATGCCTGCTGCTGCTGGATGGGTTTGATGAGTACGACCAGTCCTGTGAAGAGGTCAATAACATCATCTCTGGAAAAAGACTGCCCTCTCTCAGAGTGATGGTTACAAGTAGACCGTCACATATTAGCAGACTGGTCGATCTAACATCTGCCACACACTACCTGTCCATAAAAGGTCTGACAACAGCCGAAGCTCAACAGGAGTTCCTGAAACGGCAGGGCTGGAGAGAAGATGGAGAGGGATTTGAGTTACTGAAGAGGATAACGCAGGTGGGCCAGTTGTGGAGCTCCCCTCTCCACTTGGCAATGCTGTGTATTCTGCATGCGGCTAGAGAGAAGACCAACTTCGACCCGCACAACCCGGCCTGTCTCCACATCTTGCTCAAATGCTTCACAGACCACACCGTTTCACGCTGCATTAGAGAGAGGAAGCTCGTGATAGAGGACAGAGCAGTGTTGAGAGTTGGCGTTGGTCAGCTGGCATTCCTGGAGCTGACCAAGAGTAATAGTAAGTGGACTGAGATATCAAGTCAAGTGCCAATCAGGATGACGAAGGATGACGATGTCCTGGTGCAGAAAGCAGTCGAGACTGGTCTTTTGATTCTGTCCGGAGAGTTCGATCCGAGCACGGGCGAAGAAAGGGAGAAGTGGCAGTTTGTGCACCAGGTATTTGTTGAGTATTTTGCGGCTGGGCACCTGGCACGTTGGCTGGACTACTCTAGAAGCACAGGCACAAGACGTCTATTCAGCAGGAGCTTAAAGAGTATCACCAATAAATATCAATCGGTCTTCTCCTATTTGTTGGCAGCCGAGTCTCAAGTCTATCTGCATCACCTGCTAGAATATCAGACTAAGCGATTCCGCTTAAGAGCATCGAGCATGGACAACGCGTTGAAGCCATTACCGTGGCTACCCAGCATCCAAATATCAGATGAGCTTAGCAAGTGGGCTTCCTCAAGCACTGAAATTTTGTTCAACTGTGGCCATCAATTGCACCAACTCTGCATCCTGAAAGAGTTGATGACAGGAGCGGAAAAATCAAGAATTCAGATTTGGAACGCAGAATTTGGCAATCACGTGGACTGTGTAAAGGCTGTTCTGTCACTGATTAACAGTACTTTGGGGCCGTTCATAAACGACGTCGTTCCAAAATCCCGATTTTTCGGACCCCCCCTCCCCCCAAAATCGCCCTGCGTCGTTTCTTGGGAACCCCCCCCTATGGCGACGTCGTTTTCGGTTTACCCCCCCCCCCAATAAAAGGGCAGTAGATACAGTACTGTCACGTTTTTTTGTTACCATACTGCGCAATCAATAGAATAAATCCCTACAACCACTCTGGAAAGCTTTTCTGTATGCAGAAACGTTTGACAGAATGTGCATAAATCGAAAATAATGTAATTGAAGTACCCAAAAAATTCATAAAAAAGCGACGTCGTTTTTTGCTAACCCCCTCCCCCTCCTGGTGCGTCGTCTATCGTCGCATTTCAGCCGACCCCCCCTCCCCCCCTCTGGAACGACGTCGTTTATGAACGGCCCCTTTGGAGCTAAACGATAGCAATCTTGGTAAAGTCGACTGGAGTCAACACCTGCATCTGCCGAACATCACTAGATTGCTTTGGCGCTCCACTAGTGGTGAGCTGAGATGGACGTTGCTGCACTGTTTGCCAAACCTGACTCAACTAAAACTATTATATCTCACTAAGGACGATGTTCTGGAAGTGTGTCAAGTGTTGAATAAGCTAAAACACTTACTGCAACAGCTCTCCTTTCAATTCTCTACTATCGACAATGAAGATGTCAGTGGAAGTGAGCTTCTCTTTCAAACGGTGGCAAAGTGCACGCAGCTACGGTCTTTAAAGTTGGATTACTGTTACTGGAACCCCAAAAACCTGCAGCAACTGCCTGAAATACTGCTCAACGCTCCTGTAGCAGCCAGTCTGAAAAAACTTTCTGTCACCAAGATTCATCGAGTTGGTGCTAAGAGACTGCTGTCAAGAATGGAATTAAAGGCCATTGAGCAGAAACTCAGCACTGCATTCAGCACAGAAATCTCATTCTTTGATTGGTAAGAAGTGGAAGGACATAGTCGTTGGGAGGATACATGTGGAAGCAGGCTCCCAAATGAAGTGATGGCAGTAGAGACCAGTCCACTCTCACCTCAAGCCGACTGATTGCATTCTTCTGCTAAGTGAAAGCAGATTCGAGTCCGAATCCTTCCTTCCAGTCAGTGATTACTTTGTACAGCAGTGGGGTGTCACGTTGTTATCTGATAATACTTGCAAGGGATTTGGTTAGGTATAGATACTGTTGTTTGTGTATACACATACACATTTACCATACACAAAAATACACATTGTTTTTTCAATGTGTATACACATACAGATACACATACACATTGAAAATTCTGATACACATTACCATGCACAAACAGTACTCGAAATGTGTATTTTTGTGTATGTGTATTTGATCAGCAAAAGTCGATAAAATTTCGAACACAATCGTAAAATTTCGATGTTTTTGCCGGAGTAATAAATGGTAGATATCCTGATAAAGCCTTCAAATTGCCTAAGTAGCTCGATTTCAAAGCTATCCAAGGTTTAAAGAAACAGACATATTTGATTTTGATTTTCTTAGCATTTCTGGCTCAAAATCTACCAAAAGTTTGCATTTTCAGTACAATACACATACACAAATATACACAAAAATACACATTGTTTTGTTGAATGTGTATACACAAAATACCATGCACATTTGAAGGTAAATGTGTATACACATACACATACACATACACAAACGGAAAACCCAATACCAAACAACAGTAGGTATAGATGTTGTTGTGTCTACAGAACAATAAGCAAGTACAGTTGTGTTTGTCTCTTTCGTATGTATGTTCTTTCACCCACTCTATACCCCCCTTTGCGGTAGAGGTAGGAAGAGAAAGTCTGTCAAAAATAAGCGAAACTAAAGAATTATGTACCAAAACTGTCTATTTTGTGATCAGAATGCCTTTTAAATGCGTTTTGAAGGCTAAAATTTCGAAATTTCTCGCCCTCATCGGGCAGAAGCCCAACCAGGCCACTTTAAACTATAACACTTGTAATTTCTGTTAATTTTAAGCCTGGAATGTGTTTTAAACGCGGTTTTGAAGGCAAATTTTGCTAAATTTTCATACATTGGGTCTGGGTGGGCAGCGGCCCAACCAGGCACTTTCAAAATTTTACACCCCCCTTTCCGAAATCCTGGATACGCCACTGTCTGTAGATTTACATACTGTAGGTACAGTATCTACAGGTTGTTAAAAAAAACGGGAATATACTTCCAGCTATTGCTATAGCAGACGGATCCTTTAAATCTCTCTCTACTCTCATTTGAATGAATGCACAATGGCTGATCGATTGTCAAGAACTAACCACTTAGTCGGCTGTTGTAAAAGTTGGTGAGCGAATTCCATACATGTAACAGGGGGGTCTGGGGGGTCTGCCCCCCACCCGACTTAGGCCAGACCCCCCAGATGGGGATCCCTCCCCCCCCCCCCCCCCCCCGAGACGATTTCACCGACCCCCCCCTCCGATTTTTCTGGCAAGTAAATTTTCGAGCAAATTTTTGCAATTTTTTACACTTCCACACACAAAAATTGCCAAAATCGCCTGCAAAACAGCACTTTTTAGCTGTATTTCAGCCCAAATTAGCGATTTTTGGCAATTTTTAGCCAAAAAATTGTGATTTTTCTCGATTTTTGAGCGTTTTTAGTGCCCACCCCCCTCCCCCAAAATTTTGGCTCAGACCCCCCCCGGCCGGCGCCAGACCCCCCCAACCCCCCCTCCCCCCATCGGCGGATGACCTGTTACATGTATGGCGAATTCCTATGTTCTTATGGATACATACTGTAGTGCCTCTAATTCGGACTGTAGGCTAACTTTCCCACAACACTCAGTAACAATTCTTTAAAAGCTGAATGGTATACTTGAAGAAGAGGGGCCAAGAAAAAGCCAAAGTCTGAAAATCAGTGTAGCGTTATTGAAGAGCTCACTCACTTCGTATGTACAAGTAGGTTATCCTATTCCGTTTTTTTCTTCAACCAAAGTAACAAAACAGGGTTAACGTTGGCCTCAAGTCAGGTTGGATGCGTTTCTTTAGCGTTAGCTATTCAAATTTACATGTTGGACGGGCGGGACCGGTGTAACGAACCAACTTATTTACTAGTATCTGCTTTTAAATCAGAGGTGAGGGGTTTTTCGTTTTTTTTGAAAATCGCCTCGGTCGACATAATGAACACCTATTAGGCCAAGTAGCCCTGATTTATGTTGAAGTAAGCGACTGGGTCTGGTAGGTGGTCAGGTGACGAATCTGACTGGAAGGAGACTCACGCACAGCCAATAAAAGGAAGCATACAGTATGTTCGATTCTCTTAGATCCGTTCGTCTCTAACTACCGTATTTGACATAGCTTTATGGGTTTCAACACGAAAACATCGTGTACTACGGTAGTTAATTTTGCAAAGCTGGAGGTGGCGTAGTTGCGCTGCTGTTTTTCCTTAAGAATATAACTATTGCAGGGCAGTCTAATGGTTCTGAAATAAACAGCAATGCATGCATTTCACTGTTTTTGGTTGCCCTTCACTGCAGTGCGCCTATAGTCATATTTGTCTAGCTATTGAAACAGAAAGTTTATTGACTAGTGATGCAAACAGAAACAAAACACACTCGCACAGCCACACAGCAGCTCAAACACACAATCACATTCTTTAACTATTTAATCCAGCAACTGCAGCGAGTGGTGTGAAAATAGCCGTGTGGCGTAAATGACGCTGCTGTTTTTCGTTAAGAAAGTAGGCCCAAACAGTTTTTCTATGAAAACATTGATACTAGGACACTGCCCCCATTAGCGAAAAGCTGCCCGATTAACATAAATCTAAGGTTGACCTAAAAAGTTAGTCTAACTTCATTCTAAGCCTAATCCCCACCAATGTTGGAGCCTAAAACCTGATCATTGTGCTAAATAGAAACCGTTAGTTCCAAATTAGTGGGGGTAGTGATGCTGAATCAAAATCGGAGCGTCAGTGCGTCGTGCATATAGGTGCAACGCATGCCGCTTCCCTCGCAATTCAACAAGGAAACCTATAACTTAGCTTGTACAGGCTATAGCGATCTGTTTCGAAACATAGCATCTAGTCACGATGCAAAGTCCAAGTCGATACATCTCCGTTACAAGCAACCGAACCCAGTTTCCAGTCAAATTTCTCCAGAATGTTCAGAACACGAGCCGGCGACATGGCCAAATTGAACTCACAGTGGAAAAAGTTGTAGTCTTCTCCAGTTTGTTCAGCGAAATTCATCTTTGTCTCAAAGTAACTGATCAAACGTCCATCTCTTCTCCGGTCCACACCAGTGAGTCTAACAGGACCCATCTGTACTTTTTCATCGACCAATTTGACCGTACAACTCATCATAAGGTATGGCATGATCTTCCTATACCGCGGGAACCTATCGCAAGCCCTGTTCGTTTTTTAAAATCAAATTCGGTTTTCGACGCGAATTTATTGAGTAGATACGGTAGCAAAAAAAAAAAAAAAAAAAAAAAAAAAAACTAATAACTGACGCGACGACGATGCCGTTTGGTGACGGTGAGTCATACGTGAAGACATTCCCCTTGGTAGGGCGGCTGATCTTTTTAACTAAAGCCTAACAATACGTTTAAAGGTAAGCTAGAGCAAGACATAAATTGAATCCTGATTCTATCCTGAACCTAAAACTAAGCAGAAGCTGAAATCTGAATCGGTAATTGCGGTGTGGGCGGTACTGTCCGAGTACCATAATTTCGGCTACTTTTGACTTTTTACAGTCGCCTCTTACGGTAGTCACTTCAATTTCAGGAAAACATGGGAAAACTTCCGATAGATTCCCGTGATATAGGCAGAGTGCTTCTAAAATAATGTCCGACAGCGTAGGCAAAGGCTGAGCGAAATACCGGTTGCTACCAACAAAACTTGGATGGTGCCACCTCTTGGGAGCGCCCTTTTAGCCAATTCAATTCTAGTGATTTACCGGTCGGGGACGACACCACATCACTACATTGTTTTTCCATCAAATCAAAATTAACAGTTTTAGGTAATTAGAAGAGGCACCAAGCTGGGAGAAAAAATTATCTTTTTTACATCAGCAGATGATACAAAATGATATGCTCTCTTTTACTGTTGATTGGGTATACCGAACCCATACCGAAAATTGGGTATTTTTGGGAATGCCTACCCAATAAATGCCTATCGATTCCAGGTATTTTTATAAATACACAACATACCCGGTATACTGATTTATTTTTGGAACACCCAAGTATTTGGGATGGGAATCGGTATTTTTTGTCCAGTTTAGTGCAATTTTTATCGAAAATTCGTTATGATCGCAATGTTTTCTTTGTAATTTCATTGCCTTGTCATTAGAAAACGTTAGTGTAGTTTTGGCTTCACATCGCACTGCTCCTTACTAATGTAGGTACAAAGAAGACAGCAAAGCAAATATTTTCTATAATTTTCAACTTTCACTGCGATAACCTAGCCAATCATTTCACACAATCACACACTACTCAGAGGGCGGTGCAAAGTCCAAAGCGCAGTGTCTCCGTTGCAAACGGTGCTAAGCAATTTCCAGTCAAATTTCTCCAGCACATTGAGAACGCCGGGAGGCGGCTTGTGAACCAGAAATGTAGCTTCCTCCACGTCTGCATAGATTTTCAGCTTTTCGATCAACTCTTTGTCTCGGAGTTCGTCCAAGCCAGACACCACCGAACCTCCCTGGTACATTTCGCCCTTCGAAATTGAACTGCTCACCAGTAGATAGGGCATGTTTCTGCTCCTTAACTGGTCAATCAGATTCTTGAGGGCTTAGACTTATAGAAGTAAACCGCAACCAAGTGACAAGGCACAGGCGAAAGAGAGCAATGGGCAGGCAGCGAGGGCACATAAAGAGAGATAAGAAACCTGCCCTGAGGCCTTTTGTGGCAGCGCGTTACGGACAGGGATGTCTACCATACCAAAATTGTACTAGGTAGTACTCGTAGTCTCTAAAAATCGCCAAAAATAATTAGTAGTCTTAGTTAGTAGTCTCAAAATTTCTCGATTTTGAATACGTAGTCGTAGTTAGCAGTCAATTTGTAGTCAGCAAATTTTTGAATGAAATTACCAAATTTTTAGGTTTAGGATATAAAACAAGAATTTGAAAATCTAAAATAGTGAACCAAACAAGGGAGAGGTGGACATGTAAAGGAAGATCATCTATTTTTCTACAAGGTGTGATCCTAAAAACGCCTGTTAATTTCTACTACGAAAGTTTTATATTCAGGATTAGCTTCAAAATACGCGGTTATCTTGTTCATAACTTCAAAAGATATATTTTCCTTATTATTATGCCCACTATTATATTTTGTTTACCGAGAAACAAACAACCCTGCACTTTGCTTTGTTTACGAACGGTCAGAAATTCAATAAATATTCCAAAATATAACAGGAAAATTGCTTTTGAATGACAAAAAAGTTCTCAAAACTAGTGAGCAAGCTCAGTTAACAAAAACCCACCGATAAAATGGCACCATTTCCGTTTCTAAATGGCCAATGTGCATGGTATGACCAAATAAATTCCAGAATTTGCTGACTACTAATTCACTAATTCAAAAGGTATTTTGTAGTCAATTTGTAGTCACTAAATCTGAATATGTAGTCGTAGTCAATTTGTAGTCTTGATGACGTCAAAAAACCGCAAAAATTAGTAGTTAGTGGTTAGTAGTTAGTAGTCACTACAAAATAGGTCTATACTCAAATCAATCTTTGAATTTTAGTACCATACCAAACCAAATTCAAAACAGCTGCTTCTAATACTATGTGGACTTTAATTTCCAAAGGCTTCTATTTCTATGGCATTAGCATGGCAGACTAGCAGTACTATTACTAATTTCATAGCAAAATACCAACCAAATTCAAACTGAATAAGCTGGTACTATGTACATATATATACCATACCATATCGAATTTAAATTGCCAAGTTTATACTATACCATACCATATCAAATTCAAACTTTGAATTTGGTAGGCATCCCTGCATAAAAAGAAAAGCTTTTGTTAACCGATTTTGACGTTACCGCTGGTGATACTTAAAAGAAATCGGTGTTTTTAGACGCCCTTTCTGTCATTTTTGTTTGTTTCTAGCTCTAAAACGCTATTTGGCAGCTTATAATTGCGTTTTTAGCCTCCTTATTCTGACTAAAACGTGCTAAAAGCACATAATATGCATATTTTTTCGGTACTATGCGTGAAAATGTGTGTGCATGGATGGATTTGTAGTTTTCCTTAAAAACAGCGCAAAAAATCGTCTATTTTTTGCGTGACTGCCAAGGCGTTAAAGTGATTAGTGAGCAGCTGTTGAAAATCAAGTTAACCCAGTCGACAACTGACTCCATTGCTAGCTAAGATACGGCTACGCACCAGTTTGTTTGTCAGTTTATAGAAGCTTTGCCATTCGTTTTATTCTTTCTCAAACAGCGCTCATATAGCAAGAGAAGAAAAAATGCCATACTTGCTGGTCAGCAGCTGCGTTGGGGTGACTCAGAAGAACCGAAATCCAGTTTATATAGCAGGTGTGGATCAAGCTAAGGACGGCCAGCTAATGGATAAGCTGGAAGCTAAGCTCAACCACGATAATCCCAATTCTTGGCCCGTTTATGTCACCACTAGCATCAGGCCAATCGATTTGATTAATGAACTAGAGAAATCGGACTGGAAAGTAGTGGCTATGAGCTGTAACGCTGACAGCATCACTTTCTGGACTTTGCACCATCACTGAAGCTGATGTTTCCATATTTTTTTATGTGATTCGGTGTATTTGTTGGTTTATGCATTTGAGGATTATAACCAAATCAGACGACCAATAACTTTTGTCGTACATTGAATTGCTTTTCAGTTTCACCTAGATGGTTGTCGCAGAAGACATGCCTGACCATTTTAAACGTTACTTGTCAAACTTTATTTGAAATTAAACAAAGAAATGTGGTGTTGAGGCATGGTAGGTTAGGTTCAGAACAAAAGCCAGAATCATGTCCGCCTTTTTTTTCACGATAGACAGCGTTTCTTCACTTTAAAATCAGTTAATTGTGTGCTAAATTCATACATGTAACAGCTCCGGGCCGACCTGGAGGATGGGGTAGGGGGAGTTTTCCTCAGGGGGGGGGGTCGAGGGGGTCCAAAATTTCAAAACGCTCCAAAACGCCTGGAAATGCGTTTTTAGCACGTTTTTTTCAGTAAGGACGCTGAAAATCGCTATTTTAAGCTGCCAAATAGCGTTTTAGAGCTAAAAAATGCAAAAAATGACAAATGGGGCTTCCAAAAACCCCGATTTCTTTAATTCAGCACTGGAAACGCCAAATTCTGTTTCTATTCAAGCGAATTTTAGGCTAAAAATTAGTGATTTATGAGCCAGTGTTAGTACCGGAGATTTCCGCTTATAAGACCACCATAGTTAGAAGACCATGGTCTTATAATAGGTTTTTGTTTCCAGTTATAAGACCATGGTCTTCTAATAGGTGGTCAGAAAACTGAGTTCATTGACACTCATTTTCCAGTTAAAAGACCATGGTCTTAGTTAAATTAACCGATTTTAGCACTCAATTATCTGTTTTTATTTAAAATATAAGCTGTCCATAGTGAAAAAACAGCGGCAGGAGTATAATAATATGGGTAAAACATGATTCTGATTTTTGTTTTGAACACAATACAGTACCTGCTATGCTTCAACACTAAATTTATTTTTGTAATTTCAAGTAAAGTTTTACAAGTCAAGCGTAAACTGGTCAGGGATGCCTGAAACAGCTTAGGTGAAAAACAAGTTCAACTATTGGCGAAAAATCCTTGTTTGCAGTGAAATAACATTTTCCAGTTATAAGACCATGGTCTTCAAAAGGGCGCCAAAAAGTGACCCTAAATTTGGGCATTTTCCAGTTATAAGACCAGGTCTTATAAGTGGAAAACTCCGGTACTGGAGCCACTACTGGTACTTGTATGTATTTTTGGGTCGGTGGGGGTCCTCTTAACCTGGGGTCAGGGGGGGGTTTGGCCTTTCCAGCAGGGGGTAACCCCAAACCCCCTAGTACATGTGTGGTTAAAATTGCCTAATCTAACCAAGGTCATGGTCTTTTAACTGGAAAATCGGTGTATATATGAACCAAGTTTTCTGACCACCTACCTATTAGAAGACTATGGTCCTATAACTGGAAACAAAAGCCTACTATGAGACCATATGGTACCACTACCCTAGGTACCGGTACCATATATGGTACCGGCACCACATATGGTGCCGGTACCATAAACGGCGTTAAGTGCCTGCCTGTTATAAGCGCAAATAAGCTGTACACATTTTGCCTTTGTGAGTTTGAAAGCCGTAGATTTTGCGGAGCAGCTGCCTCTTGTCTGTATCTCAAGGTGATTTGTGGAAAGAAAAACAGCGCTATTAACGTTTTGCGTGCATCATAGCGCTTTTAATAGTCATACATTACTTTAATAATATAGCTTTAACTCGGGCTCTCTCTAATGACTTGCCGAGTTGCTCTAAAGGAACTCATCAAAGTTGGATGGCAAATTGGCCCGCTCTGCTAGATCATTTCACCTATTTTTCGGCGGCTCTCAGCACCCCTTTCTATGTGGCCTTTCTCCTTTTGCTTTTCTTCAAACGCAACAGCGCAGAACTGGGTGAACCGTTCTTTCGCATCGTTTTCGTCTTGGGACTTTATGACGTTTGTTTTCTCTGGCTTATAATCCACCATGAGGGTGCTTTTTTCTGGATTGACGAACCGACCGGCTTTTTCTACTACGCCGGTGAGATTGGAATTAATTGGGCCAAGTTCGGACAAGTGGCGGGAATTTTGAATGTCACGCTCAATCGGTTCCTGGCTATTGTTTGCCCGAATATTTACTACAAGGTACATTGTACGTACTATAGGTTTGTTTGTGACTTGTATGCATTACATGCCATACATGTAACAGGGGGGTCTGGGGGGGTCTGCCCCCCACCCGACTTAGGCCGGCCCCCCCCAGTTGGGGGACCCCCCCCCCCCCCCCGAGACGATTTCACCGACCCCCCCCCCCGATTTTTCTGGCAAGTAAATTCTCAAGCAAATTTTTGCAATTTTTTACAATTTCACACACAAAAATTGTCAAAATCGCCTGCAAAACAGCACTTTTTAGCTGTATTTCAGCCCAAATTAGCGATTTTTGGCAATTTTTAGCCAAAAACTGCGATTTTTTCGATTTTTGAGCGTTTTTTAGTGCCCACCCCCTCCCCAAAATTTTGGCACAGACCCCCCCCGCCGCCGCCACACCCCCCCCCCCAACCCCCCCTCCCCCCATCGGCGGATGACCTGTTACATGTATGTTACATGCAAACAGGGGATCTGACCCCAGCAACTAAGGACTAACTAGACCCCGGGAGTAAGACCATGGTCTTTAAAAAATAGGTTTTTGTTTCCAGTTATAAGACCATGCTTCAACCATATGTAACAGGGGTCCCATCCGACTAAGGCCAGACCCTCTGGATGGGGACCCCTAGACGATTTTTCCAACCCCCTCTGATTTCTCTGGCAAGCAATTTTTTGAGCAAATTTTTTCGATTTTTTTTACAATTTCAGACATAAAAATTGCGAAAATCGCCTTAAAACAGCACTTTTTAGTTGTATTTCAGCCCAAATTAGCTATTTTTGTCTATTTTTAGCCGAAAAATCGTGATTTTTTGCGATTTTTGAGCGTTTTTAGTGCCCAAACCCCTGCCTAGAATCTGAGCTAAGACCCCCCAACCGCCTGCCCCTCCGGCGGATGACCTGTTACATGTATGGCTTCAACTCTACATTTTTTGTAAAAGTTGAAAGAAAGTCATACTAAATCAACTGTAAAATGGTCAGGCATGTCTGGAACAACAATCTAGGAGAGGAACAATCTTTGAAAGTTTTTGAATTTTTTTTCAAAAGGTCGGTTTTTGAAGCGAAATAACGTCTTCCAGTAATAAGACCATGCTCTTCAAAAGGGCACCAAAAAGCGACCCTAAATTTGCGCATTTTCCAGTTGTCTTATTAGTGGAAAACTCCGGTACTGGTACCATACTGTACATGCCATTTTTCCCCGCTTTGCGGAAAAGTTAAATGTTCACAGATAGAAAATCCTATCGGTTTTCCGATAGTTCTCCAGGATATTTTATCGGAAATCCGGTAGTGGACGCGGATATCCGATACAAATTTTTTGGCGGTGTGTTATGCTCGAATGAGACTACCCTCATCGCAATATTCTTTCACCGGCTCACTACATACGTAGCAGCAAATATTGGTTCCAAGAACGATCAACAAACTTCGCCGTCCAAAAAGCAAGGCAAACTCGGAATTACAGGCAAAAAGCGGCGCATCACTTAGCGAATTTTCGTAAAAACGAACACGCTAAAAACACGAACAATTTCGAAAGGACAGAAGCAAAAAGCACAGCATTGGATAGTTTTGCGTGTCCTCTGGCGCTTCCAGTTGCATTTGGATTGGAAGCATGCATCTGCCGGCTATCAGCCTTTTCTTTCTGCTTCCGTCGGTAAGTTTATTTTTGCCATTTTTCCTGGAATAACCGATAATTCAGCTGCATTTACTTGCAGATCCATTCGTCTTTCTCTTCTACAGAGTGCCAGCGAGACTGCTTCTCTTCCTACAACTGCCAAGAAAGTTGCAGACAGCTATGCAGATCGCACTGTTGTTCTTTCGAGAGATTCGACCGCGCTCAAAGATGCCCAAACTGCTGTAAAGCTACTTCGTCCGCAAGCAAAAGGTCAGTTCTGATATTACAGACAGACAGACAGACAGACAGACAGACAGACAGACAGACAGACAGACAGACAGACAGACAGACAGACAGACAGACAGACAGACAGACAGACAGACAGACAGACAGACAGACAGACAGACAGACAGACAGACAGACAGACAGACAGACAGACAGACAGACAGACAGACAGACAGACAGACAGACAGACAGACAGACAGACAGACAGACAGACAGTGATACCAATGTCGCCCGTTTCAGACAGTGTTTATACCGATGTGGCCCTGCAAGGTGTCGCTGCTCTGGTGGCCCTCGAGCTACACCCAGACCTGTCACTGGCACCTACAGGGCCGGTACACGTCGGTAAGAAATTAACTGAGTTGTTGCGTTCAACATCCTATGGTGCATAATTTCAGTTGCTGCATCGTAGTTTAATTTCAGTCCAAATGTCCGCTCTTACACCAGATGTCCACCCTCTCCCATGCCGTGCAATAGACCAGCGATCGGAACAATTCGTGTGGGCGGGTGAAGTGATTCTTTCTTAGACTTATAAAATGATGCACTGTGTTTGACTGTAGTATATAGTATTCTAATGTAATGTAGAAATTTGTCATTTATGCGAGAAAACATAAGAATGTAAATAATTTCCAACATGTACACCAACCAACCGGCCAAACAACCAATTAACAGTGCCCGACCGACCGACCGACCGACCGACCGACCGACCGACCGACCGACCGACCGACCGACCGACCACAAAAAATCGGGTAAAAATCCTGGCTTCGTGTTATGATTCCTAATGCTTTCTAGCGCCTTCGTGAGTCTTTTATAGGTATAGGTATAGGTATAAATCACGAAACAGGCATGAAACAGTGCCTGACAGACAGGTCCCATTAATAAAAGCTTTATTTATATTTTCTCACAGCATTTTGCCCACTTGTTTTATCACGCCAATTTTGGTCTATTCGGTTGTTTTTCTAACAGTTTTGAGCTAGTGTGGCCTATTATTCTTCAGAAAAGTCCATTTTTCAACTGAAAAGTGACAGAAACTAGCTATTTCTCGCTTGAATTTTCCCGCAATTTATGTTTTTTCGAAAAAAAACACACCTCACATCCCTGCTGCGTGTCATTTCAAGACCATTTCAAACCAACTTCTGTTTAGTTCACAGTCAATCCATCAGCCACATTCTGGAACATTCTCAGCGTGCAGGTGCTGCTTCCCCTGCTGCTTTCAATCGGCGAAGCGATCTACCGCTGTGCTCTGCCAGACACCATCCACCCAGCAGCCAGCAATCTCTCTTCATTCGAGCAGTGCGCAGTGGCTCTGGGTCCCACCGTGATCTACCTACAGCTGATTACGGTAGCTCTACTTGTCGTAGCTTACAGCGCAATGCTGGTCAAGGTGGTTCACGTGCATGGTGACGGGCAACTTTCGGCCACACTCACCGCCGCACAGCGCAACATAACCATTTCCGGTGTGTGTCTGAGTGTGTTGTTGTTGTGCTACAGTACGTCCTACTCCTTCTGTCACCCGCATCAAGATCACTTGCTGCCCTGGTGTGCAGTGGTCAGACACACGGCTGAGTTCACCTTTGCTATGTGCAATCCGTTTCTGTTTGTCTGCATGTGTTCGGCTGTGAGAAAGGAGATTGGCAGCTTGTTTGCAGGCAGTCTCGTGCACCCGGTGCCTCTGGTCACCATCAGTCGTCGCCATTAGCTCGATCCTACCGGAGTTCGTTTTTAAAAGCCAACGGCCATTGCAAATAAAGATAAAGCTTATTGTTGTTGTAAATTGTTGTCCTTTCAGACAAGCAGTAGCTAACTGCTATGTAGCGGGAAGAGACATAAGGTCCGGCCAACCTCCTTTAACAGTCAGGCACTTAACGCCGTTTATGGTACCGACCGGTACCGAAGGTAGTGGTACCATATATGGTACTTGGTACTGGTACCATATATGGTATGGTACCCGCACCTTCGGGGCCTGTGGTGGTACCATATATGGTACCCCCACGTTCGAGGCCTGTTGTTGTGCCATACTGTATATGGTACCGGCACCTTAGATGGTGTCGGTTCCATAAACGGCCTTAAGTGCCTGACTGTTTAAGAGTCGTTCTCTGAACCGATCGAGTTTCAGTATTCAGACCCCAAAATTGAAAGTTTGAGCTAGAGAGCTGTAAGTTGGCACACTAATACATACTTATGAGTTATCTTTCAGCTGCAAAGGATTAGTGGATCTGACGCTCCTGTCCTGAGATATAGCCTTCCGAAAATCGGTCTGCTTAACTATGGGACCAAAATTTCAAACTCGAATTTCTCGCTTCATACTCCGAATTCGGACCTAAAAATTGGGGGTTTTAGAGTACTTTTAGACTGCTTTAAGAAACTTTCGTCAAATTTTCGTTTTCAGAAAAAAAATTTTTTTTCGCCCCCTTTGCGCCCCCCTAGCTCGTCTGGAACCCCCCCTACCCAGTTTTTTTTATTTCAGAAAAATGTTGCGCTATCAATTACCTACCGTTTGGTGTGAAGCATTGTGTCCTCAGACCCGAAAAACGTGAGAAAATTGAGATCAAACATGTTCCGGTCGCAAAATTTTCGCACTTTTCTCAGGTCAAATACAGTATAGATAAAAAAAAATGTCCCATCGCTTTTTCGGCCTTCACTCAAACGTTTCGTTCTCAGTCACTTCTTTACCGATTTGGCTCAAATTTTCAGCAAAAATTAACAACATGGTTGGCTAAATATTCTGCAAGTTTAGTGCCAAAATTCCGACTCATGCTGGTTTTATGACCCGAAAACTAGGAATGAGGGTTGTCCACGCAAATTTAATTTTTTTCGGTAATACAAGGAGTACAGTCCTGAAACTTGCAGGAATGATTGGTGTTGCTATTGGGCATAACATACTAAGCGGGCAGTCCTGTAGCTCAAAGGGCACTAAAATGGGGGAATTTCAAAAACATGACGAAATACGACTTTTCTTCGTAAAACCGGCAAAATGACGATTCTAAAGATTTTCAATTTTCAAAAAACGCTGCAGGGATGGTTACTATGGTGTGGAACAGAGCTTAAATATCATTTTCATTTATTTGTCGAACTTCCTGCTACAATCTATGCTGATTAACAACAAATTCAGTGCTTTGATTCTAGAAGGTGCAGATTTCTTAACTATGGGATTTTCACTCATGTTTTTGAAATTCCCCCATTTTAGTGCCCTTTGAGCTACAGGGCTGCCCGCTTAGCATGTTATGCCCAATAGCAACACCAATCATTCCTGCAAGTTTCAGGACTGTACTGCTTCTATTACCGAAAAAAAATAAATTTGCGTGGACCACCCTCATTCCTAGTTTTCGGGTCATAAAACCAGCATGAGTCGGAATTTTGGCACTAAACTTGCAGAATATCTAGCCAACCATGTTGTTAATTTTTGCTGAAAATTTGAGCCAAATCGGTAAAGAAGTGACTGAGAACGAAACGTTTGAGTGAAGGCCGAAAAAGCGATGGGACATTTTTTTTGATCTATACTGTATTTCCAAGTCCGGTTTTCCACCTACTAGTACGAATTCGGACTTAAAAATTGGGGGTTTTAGAGTACTTTTGGACTGCTTTAAGAAATTTTTGTCAAATTTTCGTTTTGAAAAAAAGAAATTTTTTTTCGCCCCTTTTGCGCCCCCCTAGCTCGTCTGGAACCCCCCAACCCAGTTTTTTTATTTCAGAAAAATGTTGCGCTATCAATTACCTACCGTTTGGTGTGAAGCATTGTTTGCTCAGACCCGAAAAACGTGAGAAAATTGAGGTCAAACATGTCCCGGTCGCAAAAATTTCGCACTTTTCTCAGGTCAAATATTTCCAAGTCCGGTTTTCCACCTACTAGTACGAATTCGGACTTAAAAATTGGGGGTTTTAGAGTACTTTTTAGACTGCTTTAAGAAATTTTTGTCAAATTTTCGTTTTCAGAAAAAAAATTTTTTTTTCGCCCCTTTGCGCCCCACTAGCTCGTCTGGAACCCCCAACCCAGTTTTTTATTTCAGAAAAATGTTGCGCTATCAATTACCTACCGTTTGGTGTGAAGCATTGTTTGCTCAGACCCTATTTAGGTGAGAATTTTGATGTCAAACATGTCCCGGTCGCAAAATTTTCGCACTTTTCTCAGGTCAAATATTTCCAAGTCCGGTTTTCCACCTACAAGTACGAATTCGGACTTAAAAATTGGGAGTTTTAGAGTACTTTTAGACTGCTTTAAGAAATTTTTGTCAAATTTTCGTTTTCAGAAAAAAAAATTTTTTTTTCGCTCCCTTCGCCCCACTAGCTCGTCTGGAACACCCCCAACCCAGTTTTTTTTATTTCAGAAAAATGTTGCGCCCTCAATTACCTACCGTTTGGTGTGAAGCATTGTTTGCTCAGACCCGAAAAAAACGTGAGAAAATTCGAGGTTTCAAACATGTCCCGGTCGCAAAATTTTCGCACTTTTCTCAGGTCAAATATTTCCAAGTCCGGTTTTCCACCTACTAGTACGAATTCGGACTTAAAAATTGGGGTTTTAGAGTACTTTTAGACTGCTTTAAGAAATTTTTTGTCAAATTTTTCGTTTTCAGAAAAAAATTTTTTTTTCGCCCCTTTGCCCCCCACTAGCTCGTCTGGAACCGCCAAAACTGGGTTGGGGGGTTCCAGACGAGCTAGGGGGGCGGTAAAGGGGGCGAAAAAATTTTTTTTCTGAAAACGTAAATTTGAGAAAAGTTTCTTAAAGCAGTCTAAAAGTACTCTAAAACCCCAATTTTTAAGTCCGAATTCTTACTAGTAGGTGGAAAACCGAGACTTGGAAATATTTGACCTGAGAAAAGTGCGAAAATTTCCCGATCGGGACATGTTTGACCTCAATTTTCTCACGTTTTTCGGGTCTGAGCAAACAATGCTTCACACCAAACGGTAGGTAATTGATAGCGCAACATTTTTCTGAATAATAAAAACTGCCTAGGGGTTCCAGACGAGCTAGGGGGGCGCAAAAGGGGCGAAAAAAAATTTTTTTTCTGAAAACGTAAATTTGAGAAAAGTTTCTTAAAGCAGTCCAAAAGTACTCTAAAACCCCCAATTTTTAAGTCCGAATTCGTACTAGTCGGTCGGAAAACCGGACTTGGAAATATTTGACCTGAGAAAAGTGCGAAAATTTTGCGACCGGGACCAGTTTGACCTCAATTTTCACACGTTTTTCGGGTCTGAGCAAACAATGCTTCACACCAAACGGTAGGTCATTGATAGCGCAACATTTTTCTGAAATAAAAAAGTGAAGGTAGGGGGTTCCAGACGAGCTAGGGGGGCGCAAAGGGGGCGAAAAAAAATTTTTTTTCTGAAAACGAAAATTTGACGAAAGTTTCTTAAAGCAGTCCAAAAGTACTCTAAAACCCCCAATTTTTAAGTCCGAATTCGTACTAGTAGGTGGAAAACCGGACTTGGAAATATTTGACCTGAGAAAAGTGCGAAAATTTTGCGACCGGGACATGTTTGACCTCAATTTCCTCACGTTTTTCGGGTCTGAGCAAACAATGCTTCACACCAAACGGTAGGTAATTGATAGCGCAACATTTTTCTGAAATAAAAAAAACTGGGTAGGGGGGGTTCCAGACGAGCTAGGGGGGCGGCAAAGGGGGCGAAAAAAAATTTTTTTTCTGAAAACGAAAATTTGACGAAAGTTTCTTAAAGCAGTCTAAAAGTACTCTAAAACCCCCAATTTTTAGGTCCGAATTCCGAGTGTGAAGCGAGAAATTCGAGTTTGAAATTTTGGTACCATAGTTAAGCAGACCGATTTTCGGAAGACTATATCTCAGGACAGGAGCGTCAGATCCATTAATCCTTTGCAGCTGAAAGATAACTCATAAGTATCTATTAGTGTACCAACTTACAGCTCTCTAGCTCAAAGTTTCAATTTTGGGTCTGAATAGGGCAAAGGACCAAAACGCGATCTGACCAGAGAACGACTCTTAAGTCTCCTTTTCTGTCGGTTGTGCAAGACAGTGTCGGTTTGGTCCCCACTACCTACCTACATGCCATGATCGGGGTTGCGGGGTTGGGCTTTGTGTCGACTACTTCCCATCGCCTCGACAGGTTTTGAAGTCACAAACTACCGCTGGTGGGGGATGCCAGGGCCGCCGTGACTGAGCCCAGAACGCGATTGTGTTTAGCAAATTTGCTTTTGTTTTCGTGTTTGTGTTTGTGTTTGGTGTCAGTCAGTGTTTTCAATGTGCTGAAAATGTTTGACAGACCAGAAAAAATTTCATCATCAAAATTCTATTGTACCTACAAATACTGTACTTCTACGTTAGGTTAGTTAGGTAGGCACTGTGTATCTACGTGCCATAAAACTAATGTCTTAAAATTGTTTTACGAAGACATTCTCATTAGTACAGAGACGCTAATAAAAATGCAAATAACCGATTTGCCTAACTAATTGGCTAGCTCATAAACTCTTGACTTTCTTTATTAGTCTCTCTGAACTCTGAAGGCCTAAGAATGCACCAGCAGTATCTCCTTTTTCTGCTCGCTATCATCACTAGCTTCTCTTTGTCCTCTTTGGAAAGGCAAACGCAGAATGGCAAGAAAGAGAAGGAAGGAAAGTGGCGGCCGAAACTTCGATCGCTCTCAGTCGAGTCAGGAATCAGGCGATACAACTTGCTGATTTGTCGAGAAAGAGAAAAAAATCGCTGGGATCGAGTGATGCAGCTGTTAAATGACGGGTTTGAGAGTTTGTCGTCCATGTGCGGTAATGATTGGAATTGAGAAATACTGATTGCATGTTGTTTTTGCTAAATAAATGTTTGTCCAAAAACGCCTCGCCAATGCAAAAGATTTGTGAAACGCTGTGTAACGGATTTACGAAAACGAACTTATTACTGGGTGTCACTTTATTACAACACACATGTACACCAGAGCAAAAATTCCCAGATGGGTCACGCATACGTATTTGGCCCGGGTCGATTCGATCCGATGTGCAGGGGCCTTACTTACAGCATACGATTCAGACTCGTGCTCCATTTCGTGATTACCCCCATGATTCGTCATCTCGGACGTTGCCCTTCTTTCACTGCCAGCCACTCCTAGCCAAGCTGCTGGGTGCCGGTCACCAACAGAGTGCTGTTCCCGGTAAATTTACGGAAAACTGGTGTCTGCTCACGTGATGCAAAAAAGTAGGTTCCACCGAGATTTGAACTCGGATCGCTGGATTCAAAGTCCAGAGTGCTAACCATTACACCATGGAACCACCTGGTCTACTATGACTTGAATGAACAAATTCTGTTCTGCAAGGTTTTGAGATACTTTACTATTTATTAAAATTTATAAATAACATTGTCAATCTTAATAAAAAGAAAAGAGAAGTTTGTTCGTTGCTATTTTAGCGGAAGAAAGTAAGTAGACAATTTAATCTTTGATATTGCTGGTACAAAAATTGCCACGGTTAATTGACGAACCTGGTACACAACCACCTACAAAACAATGTTTAAAATTTTGCGCATGTAGATGTTTGTAAATACCGGCTGTGTAAATAACTGTTATTTCTTGTTAAGCTGTGCTTGTTTGCAACGGAGTCTAATTAAAAGATTGATATCATACTCATATCTTTATCTCTATTTTCTGTAAGACAGGAAGAAATCGACGGAGCGTCAATTCTATGATTGAACATTACCCGGGGGCAATTTTGTGCGATTTGTAGCTCTGCGTTCATAGAGTTCGAAGGATATGGAGCAGCAACTTGGACCGTATGGACGTTACTCATAGTGGGCCGAACTCTCGCTCCAGTGTGTTTGCTTTGAACGTTGGTAGCAGGCGGCCTTGCTTCTTTTTGGTTATTTGGTTTGTTATAAGCTGTTTGTTTTTCTCCAAGTTAAGTTAACTTTATGCCTTCTCTCATCTTCTGATTTCTTTGCTGGTACCAGCTATAGGTAGGTATCAGCTCATTTTATCAAGCTTCTCCACTTGGACTGACCATCACACATGAACAAAGGGGCCGAGGGGGTTGACCTCTGCCAGGCTCTGACTTACCCCCTCAGGCCGCCGCTACCACCTTAAGAATTTTTGTTTAGAATTTTGTACAGAAATTTATGATAAAAGTATGCCATTCAGAATCCACTCAGCTTCTGTTTTGTGCAAAGATTTATATATTTTCTTAGATCAACAGGGGGTCGGGGGTCTGCCCCCACCCGACTTAGGCCAGATCCCCGGATGGGGAGCCCCCGAGACGATTTTTCCGACCCAGTGGCGCATCCAGGGGGGTGTAGGGTGTGTACACCCCCCCCTTTGCGGTGGAGGTAGGAAGAAAAAGTCTGTCAAAAATAAAAGAAACTAATGAATTATGTACTAAAACTGTCTATTTTGTGCTCAGAATGCCTTCTAAATGCGTTTTTGAAGGCCAAATTTTCAAAATTTTCTCGCCCTGGTCGGGCAGAAGCCCAACCAGGCCATTATAAACTACTAAAACTTGTAATTTCTGTTCATTTTAAGCTCGGAATGCGTTTTAAACGCGTTTTTGAAGGCTAATTTTGCTAAATTTTCTTACCCTGGTTGGGCAGCGGCCCAACCAGGCACTTTCAGAATTTTACACCCCCCTTTCCAAAATCCTGGATACGCCACTGTTCCGACCTTTCCTCCGATTTTTCTGGCAAGTAATTTTTTAGCAAATTATTGCGATTTTTTGCAATTTCAGACACAGCACTTCTTAGCTGTACTTCAGCTAAAATTAGGGATTTTTGACGATTTTTAGCAGAAAAATTGCGATTTTTAGTGTACAACCACCCCTCCCAGATTTTGGGCTCAGACCAACAGGCCGACACCAGATTCCCAACCCCTCCCCCTTCGGCGGATGACCTGTTACATATGCATGGTACTTGACATAGTCTCGGGGTTTTTTACCAGAGACCTTAGGCCTTGCGCCACCCCCGCCCATGTGTTGTTGAATGTATGTCATTCTGTCGCTCCGCAACTAAGTACTGATGGAATGGTTGAGCGTTTGAGTGAATGCCAGGAGTTAAAGCATCGTTTATATACTGCTTTCTATCAAGCGTCGCTGTATCTACTGCAGTCATAAATTGCAGTTAAGAAAAGAATGATAAGAGTTTGCGTCACCAACTTCTACATTGTCGTTTACGATACGATACGATTTACTCTTTTGTTACTACTTGGGCAACAGTTTGCATCAGTTTACTATACTTGATGTAATGTACTAAACTTTTCATTTTGGGCTGTCCTTATGTTTCGTACCAGAGGCCTATGACAGGTAGCGGCCAAAATAAAGTGATCGCTCCATGTTTCTGGAACTCCATGTCTTCCTTGCGATTTGTTGCGAAACAGAATTTGTGTTTGTGTTTTTTCATTGAAGGACGAAGGTTGTGGAGTGATTATAAAAATACAAATCGATTGGTTGAACGCATTAAAGCCGACCTTTCAGCCAGAAATGCCGCCCGTACAAGTCGTCATTGTTTATTGGTAATTGACTCTAAAAACAAATTTATATATTATATTTTTGTTCGCACGCACCAATAAATAATAATAGCATAGCAATGCAACCTGAATAATCATAATACGAAAAAAATGCGGAGTGCCGAAGCGCATTTTAGGAACGGAATGAAACCGAATCTAATGATGCTCAGGTTATAGTGCAAAACGGTACAGTAATCGAACAAAAATTTCTTAAAAAATAGCTGCAATTTCTCCGAAATTTCTATAGGCCCTGTATTTGTTCAGAGGCGGATGAGGCTACAAGCCGAAAGCTGATAAAATCGCTCAGGAAATCAAAGATCACTTTCGCGGAGAAAATGTAAAATGCGTAAGTGCTCAGTATTTGTTTGTTTTCTTCTTTAGCACACACTTTTTTGCGTGTTTAGGTGTTGGAGCCAACCAAAGGCACCACTGGATGGCTCGAGGTATCGGTCAACGGGCAGCTAATCCATTCCAAAAAGGTATACTTTAACTGTTTCGAAATCACTTATTTACTTAGCAGGTCGACTAGTCTGGAAATAAGGGGAAGGAATTCTCTGAAGTCTTAAAAAATTTAGAAAATTGCTTCTAAAAGTTGGAACGGTAGAAAAATCGTTTCGGGTAACCGTCAGGTCCCTTCAATACATTTGGTTGGGGGATAAAGAAAGGTGGCCCAATTTTTCGACAAATGTCCCCCAGCGGATTTTTGGTGGGGGACCTGAAAACCTCTTTTGGAGTACAACAAAGCAAAGAAAAGTTTAGCCCAGCCCAGACAATATATTCTAAAGCACAAAATTCGGTTTTCGCTTATCCTGCAACCCACTTAAACCGGGTTTTAACAATGCTTATAGAAACCCTGATTATTATTGGTTTTTTAGGTTATTTTGAAACCACGCACAGGTTTTTGTAAGGCTTAGAATCCTAAATAGGGTTTTCAGGTTACTTTGAATCCTGATTAGGGTCTTTAGGGTACTTTGAAACGCTATTTGAGATTTGACCCACGGAAAAGCCCAGCGACATATATGGTCCCTAAATAGATTGCTAAAATCTCTTAGAAATTGGGTGGCAGAAAAAATCGGAGGTGGTTAGTTAGTCAGGGAGGGCGATTGAACTATTTAGCAGTATTATGGTTTGCCCACTTATGCTGTCTGTGAAATCATAAATTTGCATACTACAGAACGGACAGGGATTCGTCGATTCTTCTTCAAAGCGACAGAAGATCTTGGATGCTGTCGAGGCGGCCCTCAAGTAGCCTTTAAGCGGTGCCTTAGAACCCGTAAGCTTTTTCATATTATTCTTTCATACTTGTACAGGTTGTAAAAAACGGTGAATTGATACGACGTCAGGGGCTGTCTGAGAAACCAGCAATAGGGCCAATACCGGTTTAGTGCCACTGGCGGGGCTGCCGTTGGGAGCTGACAGCACCATGACATGATGTCACCACGCCAGGCACTCTCTTAGTGACTGGCATCCAACAGCATGGCTAGGAGTGTCTTGGCAGTGAAAGAAGGGCACAGCATCCGAGATGACGATATCAGGGGTCGCCAAATGGACCGTGCAGGTCTGATTGTAGGGCTGTACATCGTACCCCTTGCTGCATCGGATCGGATCGGTGACACAGCCTGAGCATAAGCGCCAGGGGACTCCGATCCGATCCGATGTGGCGGGGGCCGTACGATGTACAGCTCTACGATCAGACCTGCACGGTCCATTTCATGACCCCTGATATCGTCATCTCGGACGTTAGCCCTTCTTTCACTGCCAAGGCACTCAAACCATGCTGTTGGGCGCCAGGTACTAAGAGAGTGCCTGGCGAGGTGACGTCATGGTGCCGACAGCTCCCAACGGCCGCCCGGGCAAGTGGCCAAACCGGTATTGGCCTTATTGCTGGTTTCTCAGACGGCTCCTGACGTCGTTGATCTTCCCTCCAACGCAGCATGCTTTTTGGAGCGGCTTTCGGTGCAACGGCAGATCCAGTTGGTTCCCATTTTACCTACTCACTGTAACAGCTTTCGGTGGCCTGGGTTGGGCTTTCTGCCGACCACCAACTCTTTGGGGCAAGAAACTTACCATGCAGAGAGGATGAGCGCACGACGTCGCGCACAGTGGCCATGTGGCCTAAACCACTACACCAACTGTGCCGGCGCGCCAGGGGACTGCAGCAGTAGCTGCTGCAGATCAGGGATTTTATATGGTCAACTGACCGGAAGCCCGATAAAAGCAGTGTGGAAGAAAGGAAGAGCTTTCAGACGTACAGACAAGGTGAAGTGATCGGTTGGTGTGCAGTGACGAAACTCACCCAAAGCTAGTTCAGCTGGTGATCTTCTGATGAGTCTCGCTAATCCTTACCATCACTCTGTTTGTATTTGGGTTCAGCTGTAACTGTAAACTGCTTTCCACTAACTAGCTAGCGCTTTTAAGTAAAGTCAAGTTTATTGAAATACAGATCATCCGCAACTGTTCTTTTGCTTTAGCTAAGAGAGGAGCTTGGCTTCTATCACAACCTGCATCACTGCTGTGTATGTTATAGGAAACTAACAGATATTTCCCAGTATTTTGTCTGTTGTGTTGGCTTGTTCAATGCGGCTAAATCGCTTCATGTCAAGTGCTGTGTTTTTACATCTGCTGGTCTCTGTACTCATATGCACATTGATTTGTATACTGCAGTAACGTTTTGGGATGGAAGACTTTTATCTAAGCTGTTTTTACTGTCCTTGTGATGATACTGTACCGGTAATAATTCCGATGGTTTGATCACATGTGTTGAATTCTGATTTCGTGTGTTTCTGAAATAGAAATCGTTAGAACAAGATTGTGACAATTTTACATAATGTTCAGGGAATTAGGAAACCAACATGTATGGAACAGCTACCATATATGGTTGCGGTATCATGCATGGTATCAGCTGAGCTTCAGGGTACTTTAGCCATGTTAGCTATTAGCGCAATAACTGCTGTATATCTGAAGAATGCTTCATTGGATATTTCCCAAACGATGCCTGTTAACCAATCTTTGTAGAATCTTTAAGGCCAGTTAAAATCTGGCGGAATCTTACTTTCATTGAAGGTGAAAAATTAGCACTGTCGAAAAGCTGGCCTTTTCAGGGATTAAAGATTCTACAAAGATTGGTTAAGAGGCTATGTTTGGGAAAGATGCGATGACGCATTCATGAGATATGTACACGTTCAAATTTTGACGTCTGAAAATTCGGGACAGTTCATTTTAGATGATTGATTGATTGATTGATTGATTTTATTTCGAATCAACAGATCCAGGACATGTGTACGTTTGCACGATTTATCACATAGCCCTTTTGAGAAACCTATCGATATTCTCATTACAAAGCGCACTGCGAAAGCTACTGACACTTGCACCATTTACAGCAGAATGACTAAGCTTATTCCACACAGATACAGTCCTACAAGCAAATGTTTGCTGGCGAGTGAGGCTACAAATAGGTATTTGGATATTGAGGTTATGCACGTTACGCAACTCCATCATATCGGTATGGCGCACAGACAAATAAACAGCTAAACAAATCGTTGACATCTACATCTAGCTGATTATGATATAGTTTGTAAATAAGCATCAGGTCGCTAATAATACGTCTCAATTCCAACGGTTCCAGATTGACATAGATTAATCGTTCTGCATAGCTCAATCTACCTACGCCAGGAATTCCTGCGATGAAACGACTCTGCACTAGATAACACATAAGTGAAGCTGCAGGCGCCGACTGAAAAACAAATCAACACAAACTGCCTCTACGTCTAGTGTACATAGTTTCTCCGAAAACAGACTACATTTCAGACCTTTTGGTACAAGAATAACAATTCCACCACAGTAGTATGCGAGCCACCACTAAATACAGCATCAGGCAGAACTTCAGTCAATTACGTTTGGACAACACAAAGCGATAGTGCGCAAAAATTCAGTCGACAGTAGAGCAGCTAACTCTTTAAGCTTGTTTACAATAGAACGCGCATTAAAAAATACAAACTTTTGCAAACTGATACCCTCACTCGCCACCTCTCCTCATTGCGTAACCCTGGCACGTGTATTGGAAGCTGGACCGACCGAGGCTTGTGCTTGCTCCAAAGCCAAGCAGGTTTCCGGTAGAGCCAAATCAACAATCACTTGACTGCCGCCGTACAAAACTGTACCGCGCCAACGGATCTTGACCTTACGAGCTCTGGCTTGCTTTATCTGATCACGGTACTTCGTCTCAGCCTGACGCATTTGAAGCGGCAAGTCTGGTTTGATGAACAAAGGCACACCAGACACATTCGGATACGATTTCAGTTTCCCAGATGCCATCAAAATAGCATCTCGAACCTTTTGGGAGAGGAAACGAGCCATAACTGGACGCACTTTGCCTGATTCGGGTTTGCCAACGAACCAAGAAGCCTGTAGATCATTCTGATTGACGGCGACTTCCAGCTTTTCAGTCACATTTCTAATCACAAGCTGTTCTGCCGTTTCGCTGTCATACGAAGGCGAGAACCCAAAGAAAAACAAGTTCAGTCGCTTCATTTCAGCCTCACAGCTTAGGAGCTGGGCTTTGAGAGCAGTGATTTCAGAGGAAGCCTGTCTTTTCAGAACGGACAGACTCTGATTCAGATTTACAGTTTCTTTCTTAAGGTCGCTGACTTCTTTCCGAACTTCCTTAATGAGCTTGTTGAAACCATCCTGGTTTTTGTTCAAGACAGTTTGGCCATCCAGAATAGGCTTGAGCAAGACTTGCATCTCTTCTTTAGTAACGCCCATAATATTTCTAGCTGTGGCCAATCAGTTTAACCGGCAGAGCAGACAGCAAACACAACCGCCGCGCAGCGCGCTTACGCTTACACTTACTAGATGGGCAGAACTCTGAGCTAAAGAAGACTACCTAGCGGCCTAAAGTTTGGCCATACCAAACTTTGAACAAATAGTCATTTGAAGTTTATTCGGAAAATTAAAAAATAGTAAAGGAAATCTTTTTGTGGCCAACACTGTTTTTTGCCTAATATGCGACTAATCCCCCGACTAGGTTCATGCAGTACCTTTCGAATGAGCGTCGATTCTTCGCTGACTTCTTTTCTCCAGCCTTGCTTTCATTCTATCAGAAATCTGAGCCAGCAATCCGGCTACCAGTGCCAGCCCGACGATGCTCAAAAGGAAATAAGCCAATCCTTGGCTAGGTTGAGACGGCATTACGTCCCCGAATCCTATGGTGGTCATAGTGACAAAGAAGAAATAAATCGCCTCCTTATATGACCATTCTTCTGTGTAGGTTAGAAGTAGTGCGCACAGAAATAGGTATAAAAAGACGCATAGCACTGTAATTACGATAGGAAATTGCGTGGGCTTTTCAGCTGAATGTCGAATTCGTGTGTAAGCTTTGTCAAGTAGCTTTTGTAAGCTGGAACCGATTTCAGCTAACAGGAGAAGCATCAGTGGTATGCCAACTAAAATATGGTATACAGTCTGTTTTAATAATATGTATCGAGAAATCTCTGAGCATAAAAATTCTTACCAACTCCGTAAGGAATTAGCAAAATCCTGCCGCTAGCTGTAGCTGGGGCCATATTACCGTAACCGATAGTGGTTAGTACGGTAGTGCAAAACCAAACTGCATTACGGTAGTATTGCCAATTATAAACTGGTAGGGTCAAATGGTCATTAAATCTGACAGCTGATTCATATTCCAGTATAAAATTTTCGAGCAATGCCTCATCACACAAAATTGATTGATTCAAACATTGGTTTATCAGGTCTAACAGTTTTGCAGTGAAGTTTTGTCGCAACTGTACCGCTGTTCGATTTCTGTTTGCAATATTACTCAGTTCGCTGGCTTGTTCGATATTGAAGAAGAGTAAACCTGAATGAGAGAGTGAATGAAATATGTAAATTGGTTAAAAATAGAAGTAGTCGTACCTACCTCCGCCGAGCGTGTAGAAAATGACGGCCAAAAGAAGATATAAAATTTTGGATTTTTTGTAAATTTTTACACACTTGGCCGGCATAGTCCGTTATCTCTTGTCACTTTCTGTTAACTTAGCAACTTGCTTAAACAGGTATAAGTTTGTCTTACAGATTAGCCGCTTCCCTGAACTTTCAAGCACACATATATTGCGTATACCCACCTTTGGACCCCCAAGCAAGGTCACAAAACATTCAATCTGAATTTTGTCGCTGAAACTCATATTCAATACGTTTGAGTGCAAAACAGCTTTATATTGCATTTGTTGCTACAATATTGGGTTTTAAGGCATTTTCTTCTACCGAAACAGGGTTGTAAGGCATTTTTAACGCAAAAAAACAGGGTTTAAACACTTTTTTCGGTACAAATAGGGTTTTAAAGCCATTTTTCGCCCTACAATCCCTAAAAAAGGTCCACGAAATCCACCTTTGGACCCCAGAAAAGGTCGCAAAACCCACTTTGGACTTGGTCCCAAAACCGTATTTGGGATTTTAAAAAGGCCCCTCACAGAAAAACCCAGCGACATGTATGGAATGAATCGAACAGCTCCAAGGTTTGCTACCGGGAGCTACCGAAGTTAGGTTTCGACCGTATAATCAATTATAGATCTGCTTAATTTCAAAAATCCTATCCGTTTAGTTGGTAGCTGTTTTTTAATCAGTGAATAGCTTTTGTGTTTTTCCAGTATACCGAAAACTTAACTTAAACTGATAACCATTTCATGGAAAACATGAAAGTTATGCAAATTTTTCTTTGCTTTCATACCGTAAAACTTCTAATAGAAGCACACGCTCCAATAGTAGCGCCCTTTTCGGACAGCCCGAAAATATAAACGCCCACGCTCTAATAGTAGCGCCCTTCTAATAATAGCGCTCCCACGCGCACTACTATCAACGCTTTGTACGTGTTTCCATTGTAGAATACTGTCCCTTTGAGACAATTTTCTTTGATTAAGCTTGCAAACATTAGTCAGACTATAAACTCATATAAAGATTGCTTGTGTTTAAGACAAAAATACCCTGTATTTTCAGAAAAATCAGGATACTTGAGATGGTCAATATAGCATAGCATTGAAATAATTGACGCGCACGCTTCAATAATAGCGCCCCCACAAGCAATCACCACAAAATAATAGCGCAGCGCTATCATATCTTGCATATCAATGTTTGGTTAATAATCACATAAATAGAACAACCGATTATGGTAAATAGTGCATGAGATGCTGGTCATTGCAGTTGTCTCTACCGTTGCAGCAGCAGTTGTAGTCTCCATACTCATCAAATGCACATTTCTTGTGTCCAATACCATCACAGAAGTTTCCATAATCGCATCCGGCCGCCTGGCGATAGTCCAAATTGCTGGGATAATTGGTGAAGCAGTATTTGTTGTGGGGTGGGCTGCAGTGCTTTGTGTAGGCTAAGTCAGTATGGTAGCATGTAGCCACCAAAGGAACCGGGGGCTTCACATCTTCTGTATTGCAGTTTTGTTTGGCATAACAGCAGCAATATGTCACCTTGGTTGTCTCATCCTTTTCACAGTGTTTGTGTTTTATCTTGGCGCATCTTGTGCCATTGTCACATCCAGCGCCAATTAAAGTTAGTCCATCATAGCTGTTGTAGCAATAGAAATCGCTGTTCGGCTGGCATGCTACGAATATATCTTTTTCTTGGCTAGAGCAGCTTATCACTGTGGCCCTCAGATGACCCGAATTGCAGTTTGCATATCGGTTGCAACAACAGGTGATGTCAGCCTTATCACCAACCTCTGAGCAGCCATAGTCTGCGATTAGTCCGCACATTGCATAGCCAGCACACCCGGACCGGTTCAACTTTCCATATATGTAGTGTCTGTAGCAGAATCTGTCAGTGGGTGCTGTGCAGTCGACGGGCTGCTCATCCAAATCGTAGCAACTGTGCACCTTTGGAGTTACACGACAGTTGTCTTCAGAACAGCAGCAGACCATGTGTTTCTTGTCATTCTTATGATGGCGGCTCACAGCTTTGCAGGGATGCAGCCGCGAAGACTGACACACTCCTTTCTGGTCATACTGACACGAACCATTCAGTAACCTGTTCTTCTCGCCATACTCGCTTGCACACCAACTTTGACCTTGGTGTCGCTCCGGGTAACATTTGATCAATAGGTCTATTCGACCGTGCGAAGGACATTGACGAACTTTGGCCGGTCGCAGGGTCTTCTTGTTACAGTTCTTCTCCCCAATACAACAGCAGAGAATAGCGTGCTTGCTAATTCGCTGACATGACAGGTCGGAGACATTGTGGCTCAGACATACAGATGTCTCCTTGTCCCCGACATCACATCCTGAGTCGAGAAGTTGTCCGCTGAGCGAGTATTTGTTGAAACAGAATTCATGACTGTGATTGGTTGAACAGGACTGGTGGCCGCCCGGTGAGAAACACTCTGTCACTCTTGGTCTCAGCACATCGGGCAAGTTGCATCTTGAACTGGCACAACAACAAACCCAACCGCCTTCCTCATGGTCTGGGTTGCGGATGCAGCCGTGGAAGCCCTTCATAGCTCTGTTGCACCTACGGCCACCCTCACAGGTCATGTATCTGTGTTGGTTGAGCTCAGTGTATTTGTTGAGACAGTGGTGTTCGTTTCGAAAACAGAGCATTGTAAGGCCAGGATACTTATAGTTGGCGGTTTCGCACTCAAACACATTATCCCAATCATGAAATTGGTCCGCTGCTGACTGCACTAATAGCAACAGTAAGCAGAATATATGCATTACTATGAAGAATGAACCTGGGCACAGTATCCAGTACTTCTCTGTAAAATTGGAACCTGGTGGTGCCACAGATGAGCTCTGTCTGGGTTGTTTTGTTCAGATATAGTAATGGTAAGTTGTACAAATCCACAGTGACTGCAACAAAGAAACGTCACTGCAAAGGATGCGAAGCGACCGGATGGATAGTGCAATCAGGGTGAAGAATTGGAGATAGCGGCCGGGAAAGCATAGCAGCTTGCTTGTTTCACCTAAGAATTGTGCTATCGTTTCATTTCTTAGTCATGCTTCACTACTAATGTCTCGCCTTATCTTTGTAAGATTCAAACTGTGTTTTTCTGCGTCTGTACCCTTCGTTCCTTCCCTTATTCATTATTTGTTACACATTCTGTCATGCTTACTAGTCAAGACTTATTATTTAAGATTGCTTTTCTCATAGAAGTAGTTTTAAGATGCGTTTTGGGAGAAAGTCAGCTTAGAGGGGGCAAGCAGGGTCGTCTCACGGATGTGGCTGATATTAATATCGTTGAAATAGAGCTCAATCGATGACCAACGGTGCATGCCCGGCCACCAGCAACCAGAGCTACACCACCTCAAAGTTGGGTCGGAAGGGATTTTTGGTGTCATTTTCACGTGACTGACAGTCTCCATTCAAACGTTCACCCTTCATTCGTTTCTTAAGTTAGGATTCCGACCCACATATAGTTTTGTAGCTGTTCAAATGGCCTTTGGTATTCTGGTACTCCCGTTTCGAAAACTCCGGTAACTTAAACTGATAACCATTTCATGAAAAACATGAGAGTTATGCAAATTTATCTTTGCTTTCATACCGTGAAACTTCTAATAAAAGCGCACGCTCCAATAGAAGCGCCCTTTACGGACAGCCCGAAAATATAAACGCGTACGCTCTAATAATAGCGCCCTTCTAATAATAGCGCTCCCACGCGCACTACTATCAACGCTTTTTACGTGTTTCCAATGTAGAATACTGTCCCTTTGAGAGAATTGTATTTGATTAAGCTTGGAAACATTAGTCAGACTAAAACTCATATAAAGATTGCTTGTGTTTAAGACAAAAATAGCCTGTATTTTCAGAAAAATGAGGATACTTGAGATGGCCAATGTAGCATTGAAATAATAAACACGCACGCTCCAATAATAGCGCCCCCAAAAGCAATCACCAAAAAATAATAGTGTAGTACTCTTTCTGCGCAGTTCAGTTATTACATAACATGTGTGTTGTCTTGCTTGGGCTGGGCGACAAAATAAATAAATAAAGAAATTAGAAGTTTACGGTATCTATCATTCTTACATATTGCATATCAATGTCTGACAAATAATCACATAAATAGAACAACCGATTAAGGTAAATAGTGCATGAGATGCTGGTCATTGCAGTTGTCTCTACCGTTGCAGCAGCAGTTGTAGTCTCCATACTCATCAAAGTCACATTTCTTGTGTCCAATACCATCACAGAAGTTTCCATAATCGCATCCGGCCGCTTGCCGATAGTCCAAATTGCTGGGATAATTGGTGAAGCAGTATTTGTTGTTGGGTGGTTTGCAGCGCTTTGTGTAGGCTAAGTCAGTATGGTAGCATGTAGCCACCAAAGGAACAGGGGGCTTCACATCTTCTGTATTGCAGTTTTGTTTGGCATAACAGCAGCAATATGTCACCTTCGTTCTCTCATCCTTTTCACAGTGTTTGTGTTTTATCTTGGCGCACCTTGTGCCATTGTCACATCCGGCGCCAATCAGTCTTAGTCCATCATAGCTGTTGTAGCAATAGAAATCGCTGTTTGGCTGGCAAGCTACGAATATGTCTTTGTCTTGGCTAGAGCAGCTTATCACCGTTGCCCTCAGATGGTCCGAATTGCAGTTTGCATATCGGTTGCAACAACAGGTGACGTCAGCCTCAGCACCAACCTCTGAGCAGCCATAGTCTGCGATTAGTCCACACATTGCATAACCAGCACACCCGGACCGGTTCAACTTTCCATATATGTAGTGTCTGTAGCAGAATCTGTCAGTGGGGGCTGTGCAGTCGACAGGCTGTTCATCCAAATCGTAGCAACTGTGCACCTTTGGAGTTACACGACAGTTGTCTTGCGCACAGCAACAGACCATGTGTTTTTTGTCATTCTTATGATGAGGGTGATGTACAGCTTTGCAGGCATGCAGCCGCGAAAACTGACACACACCTTTCTGATCGTACTCACACGAACCATTCAGTAACCTGTTCTTCTCGCCATACTCGCTTGCACACCAACTTTGACCCTGGTGTCGCTCAGGGTGACATTTAATCAGTAGGTCTATTGGACCGTGCGAAGGACACTGGCGAACTTTGACCGGTCGCAGGGTGTTCTTGTTACAATTCTTCTCCCCAATACAACAGCAGAGAATGGCATGCTTGCTAATTCGCTGGCATGACAGGTCTGAGACATTGTGACTGAGACACGCAGATGTCTCCTTGTCACCGACATCACATCCTGAGTTGAGAAGTTGTCCACTGAGCGAGTATTTGTTGAAACAGAATTCATGACTGTGATTGGTTGAACAGGACTGGTGGCCGCCCGGTGAGAGACACTCAGTCACCCTTGGTCTCAGCGCATCGGGCAGGTTGCACTTTGAACTGGCACAACAACATATCCAACCGCCTTCCTCGTGGTCTGGGTTGCGGATGCAGCCATGGAAGCCCTTCATAGCTCTGTGGCACCTATGACCACCCTCACAAGTCATGTAGGTGTGTTGGTTGAGCTCAGTGTATCTGTTGAGACAGTGGTGCTCTTGTTGTTCACAGATCATGGGACGATTATCATACTTATAGTTGGCGTGATGGCACCCAAACATATTATTCCAATTAACAAATCGGTGCGCTGCTGACTGAACTACCAGAAACAGTAAGCAGAATATATGCATTACTATAAAGAATAAACCTGGGCACAGTATCCAGTTTCTAGCAGCACCCTCAAAGTGCCGGCAATACTTCTATGTGAAATTGGAACCTGGTGGTGCCACAGATGAGCTCTCTCTGGTTTGTTTTGTTCAGATATAGTAATGGTAAGTTGTACAAAACCAAACTGACTGCAACAAACAAACGTCACTGCAAAGAATGCGAAGCCACTGGATGGATAGTGGCAACAGGGTGAAGAAGTGGAGATAGCGGCCGGAAAAGCATAGCAGCTTGCTTGTTTCACCTAAGAATTGTGCTATCGTTTCCTTTCTTAGTCATGCTTCAGTACTAATGTCTCTCCTTATCTTTGTAGGATTCAAACTGTGTTTTTTCTGCGTCTGTACCCATCGTTCCTTCCCTTATTCATTATTTGTTACACATTCTGACATGCTTACTAGTCTAGACTTCTTATTCAAGATTGCTTTTCTCATAGAGGTAGTTTTAAGATGCATTTTGTGAGAAAGTCAGTTTAGAGGGGGCAAGCAGGGTCATCTCACGGATCAGGCTGATATTAATATCGTTAAAATAGAGCTCAATCGAAGACCAACGGTGCATGCCCGGCCACCAGCAACCCCCTGGAACCAGAGCTACACCCCCTCAAAGTTGGGTCGGCAGGGATTTCTGGTGTCTGACAGTCTCCATTCAAACGTTCACCCTTCATTCGTTTCTTAAGTTAGGATTCCGTCCCGCATATTGTTTTGTAGCTGTTCAAATGGCCTTTGGTATTCTGGTACTCCCGTTTCCAAATTATAGCTGGTTAGCAAGATATTTACCGAAAACTACGAAATTGCCACAAAATGCCACTTTGAAGTCGAGTCTTGAAAGTGGAAAACACAGTTGTAATAACAATAGACATAACTTAAGTGATGACTTTTGCCCAGATATTACGAGACACAACATGCGGTAAAAGTTATCAAAGTTGCAAGAAGCATAGCAATGCAACGATTTCACACTACACAAGCATAGGAAACATGTAATCAGTGCTTTAGGTTGCGTTTTCTTCTCACATAGCTGCTGATGATGGTGCAGGCAGTTTTCTCCACACATTGACCCTGGTAGTAGCGCACCATTCCAGGCTGACACATGCATCCATAGGCATGACAGGTTTCCTCGCTGCCACAGAAGGTCACCGCCGTTTCGCAGCTGCGTTCGCAGTTGTACAAATGACCATCGCCCAGTCTGACCGTCACACATCCGTGCACCTGTAAGTAGGGAACGACCGGAATTCCGATTCCGATTCCGATTCCGATCGGAACTGGCAGTTCCGATTCCGATTCCGATTCCGAACTCAGAGGTCTCGGAATTTTTCGGAACTTTTGCTAAACTTTTAGGAAATCAAACACCATTTCTTGCATACTATTGCGTGTCTTCTTTGCTGTGCAATCAACAATCTGCGTAGTTTAGTAACCCATAACCTACTGTAATCCCACTAAGTAAAAAATAAAAGTTAGCACCACTCCGTTTGTGGAGGCAGTGAGTCTGAAGCACTCGGCAGTCTTCAAACGCCTAAAATATTTTGATCAAAGCCAGTGAACGGACGTTTAAAGTGGTAAAACACATTTCTGAAGGCGACAGAAGTCACTTGAAGCCTGAAAACTAGAGTGCGGGCAATACCTGAAAAACCCAATACCCCAATACCAATACCTGAGACCCCTAATACCCAATACTTGCGTAAGTGAGCCAAAAACTGCATTTCAGTGAAAAGGCACATTCCAGTGGTCTACACAGGATTTCTTTCACAGGGATTAAAATTTCGAAGAGGCTTGGTCGGGCCATTGTCCAACTAGAGCAAGATATTTTGAAAAATTAGCCTTTAAGAAAAAATTTAGAAGTCGTTCTGGAGGGTAAAATAAGCAGAAATTAACAGTTTTAGTCCATACATGATCTACTGTATTACAGTGTTTCTTATTTTCAACGGATTTTTTCTTATTACTCCACTGGAAAGGGGTGTACCAGACCCGCACCCCCTGGGTACAGTACTAATACATTCTGTATCACTAAAATGAGAAATTTCAATTGAATCACAAACGTTTATCTTAGATAAGAACAGAGAAATTGCACTAATTACTGGTGTACTAATTAGAAAAGCGATAAATAAAAAGTCTTAGATAAGAACAGAGAAATTGCACTAATTACTTATGTATAAGACATTCTTTACCTTTACTTTATATTAACGCAAAACGGCTTTCTATATCTACTGTAATGATTCGTCAACCTTTTCGATTTTTTTCAGGTAAGTCCTTCAGTTCAACAGGGATTTTAATAGGTCCTAATTAGTATTGGGTATTGGGGCATAAAAAACCCAATACCCAATACGAATACCTGGAAAACACCCCAATACACCCAATACCCAATACCAGTTCGCACTCTACTGAAAACGTTGAAAAATTGTTGTTTTTAAAGTTTAATTTACGCGCTTTGAATTTTGCCTATTGACGGTTGGCGATTTTAATGCATTGTTATCGTTTGACATGGTGATTTGTACTGGATGTTTGCATGGAATTGTAAAGGATGGTTGCGTAAACACTGTTTCTTTGCCAAAAACAGGTTATTCCAAAATTTTAAGCCGATTTTCAAAAAAGTTCCGATTCCGAAAAATTCCGATTCGGAACTGTACTTGAGTTCCGATTCCGATTCCGATTCCGATCGGACCCAAAAATCCGGTTCCGGTCGTTCCCTACCTGTAAGTACTGTTGTTTGTGTATACACATACACATTTGACATACATAAAAACACATTGTTTTTAATGTGTATATACATACACATACACGTTGAAAATTCCGATACACATTACCTTATGCAATAAGTACTAGAAGAAGTAACCGACAAAGCCTCCAATAGCCATCAGCAGTAGTAGAAATCCATTTTATTTTGAAGTGCAACGGAATAACAAAAAGCCATCTTGTTCATTGTTTTGACTTTGAGAGCAAATATCTCAGCAACTAAGCAGAATACATTGCTAAAAACTTCAGCAATATTTTAAGAATTTATTTATCTCTCATTTAGAAAAGGATTCACTCAAATCGGTTGAGATTTGCGGTTGGTTGGTACAGCCAAAAAACTGCGGCTTGTTTTTTGACGGACACCTTGTACACATTCATACAAATGAAGTAGGCATATATTTGTCAACGTTAGTTGCTAGTCTTAGTCTGACAGACAGTACGTACTTCTCCTGCTGGGCAGATGTGCCACTTGATGTAGTGCAGAGCGATCAGAAGTCGACAGTGCTTTTCGGTCACGCAGGTGGTGTTCTCCTGAGAGTGCTGGATACTTCCTGCTCTGCAGACACATTTGACAGTGTTCTTCTTGCACACCACCATCGTGTCTCCCAGACACCGACGAACGCACTCCACTGGTTGTGCCGTCTGAAACAGGTTTTGCTTTCGGCAGCTGAACGATTTGACGCACTTTTTCCTAACCTGGTCTCTACCACAGGTTACCTCTGATGAGTTGGATGGAGTGGTAACTAGCGATCGCTCTGAATTTTAATTGGGACTGAAAAGCAGCTGGTCCGACCTATTATTTTGCCGCCTTTAACTAAATAGAGTTTTAGACAATTTTTCCACTGACGAATCGTCTCTAAAAATCGAGAAGTTCCATTTTCTTCCGCTAATCGCAGTACCAAAACGGCAACAATTGTTTTCGATCGGACAGTCAGGAGGAAGGTATTCAGGTCGACCGCTAGTATTCTTTGTCTGTGGTTGTTCACTGCTCGTAGGTTTGACCTTTGGCGGTTTGGTGTGCAAACCAGTATTTGTGATCTTATCCATAGCTATAATACCGGTTTTACAATTCATCTAGATGGGAGTGTCATGAGGTCTTGGTTTATGATAATCCCTCACATTAATTTCAGAGAATATTCAGTTTAGCTCCCCAAATCGATCAGGGTCACATCACCGATTTCGCTCATTTTTTACATATGTTAGCATATTTGATGAAAAAATAACAACCCCAAAGTATGAGCTCCAATGAGCCCCCACAGCGCCAGCCCCCCTCCAAAGTACCTAGGGGTGGTGAGGCCGAAAAAACAACTTTGTACTCAAACTTCACGCGTGATTTTAAGCTTGTATTTGCTTCTAGAAAAGAAGTAAGCTCACTGACAGATCCGCTATGACTCGCAGACTGGCTATCTGTCAGCGCATGCTGGAGAAATATAAGGAAACAGTGAATGTGGATCAAAAAAGACGTTTTTGGCTCTAATTTGCATATTACTGATGTTCCAGCGAAAATATTTCTGGTGTGTTATTTTCTGCCATTTATCCACCTATCAATTTATCACATAAAAATTATAGGTAAGAATTTTTCATGTTCCGCGGCTTGTAGGGGACCCGCCCCGGTTATAAATTGTGGCTCTTAATATAAACATATTAAAATCACATTACTTGGTGGACTGGCTGCTGACACAGCTGTGGTAGCCGATACACTGGTTGCTGCTCTCTCAATTCCTTTGCAGAGGAAAGTGCTAGTATTGACAAGAACACAAGAGCCGTTGGTTTCAGACACTTTCACAAAATCTAAATTCTAAGTTGCATTTCTTTATGCCCGTTCTCATACATCTACCCCACCCCACCCGGTTCCTATGTTCCCCCACATGGGTAGGGAGCAGTGATGTAACTGAGAACTCGGATTTTCTCGAAAATTCGAAATATCGAGAATTCTCGGTATTTTTCTGTCTTGGTTTATTGTTCGAGATTTCGGTATCCAAATACCGAGAGAATAGCGAGACTGCTAGTTTTAGAGAATTTACAAGTAAGCCGCAATTTCTGAGAGAATCAATTCAACGTAGCTCTCTACTTTGGGTCAGGGTCATATCACAGATTTCGATATAGTAATTGATCAAAAACCATGATCCGGGCCGCACTTTTCGGCAAAAACGCGGTTTAACACTGAATTTTTGCCATACCCACTGACAGGTTTGACCTAATTTTAGTAAATTAGAATGATGGGACAAAGCTAGATTTTCACATAACATAGCATGCATAAAATGCGCAACAGGCATGCAAAAAATCAGGAAAACCGAAGTGCACTATAGGGTCGAAAATGACCCTGAAAATCAATCTGAACATACTGTATTTTTTATGTTCAAATTGCCTGAAACATTGTCTCTTGCGTAAATCTACGTATGCTGTTTATTTAGAATTTGATACTCGTTTTAGCAAAAACTTGCCAGTTCCTATGAAATCCGCTGGTTTAAAGCGTGTGTTATTAGTAAGTCAACATTTGCAGGCAAATTTTGGTTGACCGTTTTTGTCAATTATATATAGTCCTTGCCAAAAAAGAGCGGACTGGCGGTTTTTTGCGAATAACTCCTTATGGGTGCATCGGAGCGCTTTTTGCCTCATAACCAAAGTTGTAGAGTGGCTCGAGCTCGGTACTCTGGTGCAACCTAATCTGCGCAACGCGCCATGGTAATGCTAATCTGCGCAACGGAAAAAAATCAGCTTTTCCTGTAGTGGGATGAACGCGAGTTTTTCAGTGTATTATAATCTACAGACCTCGGGGATTTCAAAAATGTATTCATATTTCTTCTAGGTGGAACGGTTCCAGAGTTATACACCATCAAATTTGGCCGAAAATGCTAAAAATGGCCATTTTGGCGATTTTCACTTTTCTGGGGGCGGGATTGGAATAACTCTGGACCAACTCGGCCGAACAGGCTGAAATTCACATATATGGTGTAAAATTTAGTTTTACGTCGATTGAGACAGATAAGAACCCTGAAAAATTGACCCTGATACCGTAATCCCGACTTTTTCAACTTTAGCTCATTTCAATTTTTCTTTGCTGGTATGTAGTAGTTTAAGTCCTCCACTGTGGTTAAAAATGTACTTTACAGTGTTTTGAATCGATTTCAGTCCATTCTGAGGCCATTCGGATACTGTAGTGTGTGGTCCTGGAACGAAAACTCCATTTTGTGAAATTACGTGGTTTCTGCAGCGAAGAAATGCCCTATAGAGTAGGAACTAAGGGTTTTCATGGTCAGGGAATTCATTGCTGACATAACTATAATCACTGGGATACTGTATTTTGAGGTCCCGACCCGAAAAATGCTATTTTGCGTTTATGCATGCCTGGTGCAAGGAAACGCTCTATAAAGTAGACAATATAGGTTTTCAGGGGTGGGGAATCTATTTCTGACATAACCATCATTGCTGGGTTACTGTATTTTGAGGTCCCGACGAGAAAATTGTTATTTTTTGCTATTTGGGTGTTAATGTTGCAGGGGAAAGCTGGATAAAGTAGGTAATCAAACTTATGAGTTTGTATATTCGTTCCAGGACCACAATATACAGTAATCAGTAACATACGCTATGCCCTGAATGAATTCGTTGATGTCGTAAACGAATAGTGTTTGTCAATTCATCGTTTCCCCTGCAACATGAACACCCAAATAGCAAAAAATAACAATTTTCTCGTTGGGACCTCAAAATACAGTAACCCAGCAATGATGGTTATGTCAGAAATAGATTCCCCACCCCTGAAAACCTATATTGTCTACTTTATAGAGCGTTTCCTTGCACCAGCCATGCATAAACGCAAAATAACAATTTTCGTGTTGGGACCTCAAAATACAGTATCCCAGTGATTATAGTTATGTCAGCAATGGATTCCCTGACCATGAAAACCCTTAGTGCCTACTCTATAGGTCATTTATTTGCCGCAGGAACAATGTAAATTGACAAAAAGTTATTTTCGTGCCAGGACCACATAGTACAGTACTCGAATGGCTTCAGAAAGCCGTGAGATCGACTCAAAACACTTTAAAGTACATTTTTAACCACAGTGAAGGACTTAAACTACTACATACTAGCAGAGAAAAATTCAAATGACCTAAAGTTGAAAAAATCGGGATTACGGTATCAGGGTCAATTATTCAGGGTTCTTATGTGTCTCAATCGACGTAAAACTAAATTTTACACCATATATGTGAATTTCAGCCTGTTCGGCCGAGTTTGTCCAGAGTTATTCCAATCCCGCCCCCAGAAAAGTGAAAATCGCCAAAAATGGCCATTTTTAGCATTTTCGGCCAAATTTGATGGTGTATAACTCTGGAACCGTTCCACCTAGAAGAAATATGAATACATTTTTGAAATCCCCGAGGTCTGTAGATTATAATACACTGAAAAACTCGCGCTCATCCCTACTACAGGAAAAGCTGATTTTTTTCCGTTGCGCAGATTAGCATTACCATGGCGCGTTGCGCAGATTAGGTTGCACCAGAGTACCGAGCTCGAGCCACTCTACAACTTTGGTTATGAAGCAAAAAGCGCTCCGATGCACCCATAAGGAGTTATTCGCAAAAAACCGCCAGTCCGCTCTTTTTTGGCAAGGACTATAGTACATATGAGCAAAAATCCAAGCTAGAAATCAGATTTTTGGTTTAATTTTTCGTGCTGATTTTGAAAATAACTAAATTATTCCTGTATGATCACGAATTCAGAAGATAGGGGCATTTTAAGAATTTTTGAAGAACATGGCTGCACTTGGTACACCATGGTAGTTCTAGAGTCAACACAATAGAAAACAGCCATATTTAAGATTTGTAGCCATAAAAGTTGCATTACGAAATGCAGTTTTTGCCGCTGATTCCGAAAATGATAGCCGTTTTAGAGCTAAAAACTAGCAAAAAATGACAAAAACGGCCTCCAAAAACATTTCTCTTAAAAATCAGCAGGGGAAACGCCAAATTAGGTTTCCAAAGGCTTTTCAAGATTAATGATTTCTGAGTCAGTTTGTTAGTACTAGTACTTGTATTTTAGGTCGGGGGTCCCCTAACTACTGTTGCATGCGTATACGCATTACGTATATCATTACGCAAAGTACGCATTATATTTTAGAATGCGTATACGCATTTGAATTTCACTACGCAATATTATTACGCATTCTGCCAAAAGTTTGTATATTTTTGCGTAATGCGTATTGGGCCTGAAAAATAGCTACCTTTTCGAATGTCTTGCAAAAATTTAGTTCAGATTGTTACCAAATGGTCATTCTTCATGGTTTTTAGTGTGAGGTGAGGGCACCAGAAATTTTCTGAGGCATTTAAAGCTTTAAATAGGTTGGGCTTGCTAATATTTAAAAAGAGGCTAACTTTTAAGAGGAAAGGAAATGTGCGACAAAGCCTTGAATTTAGAGTTTCCACGATTTTGGGTGACATCAGTTGTGTTGCATGGGCAGGCTATCTGTTTGTGCTACCACTGCGTGTGTTTATTTAGGTATAAGTTAGATTGCTAAGACTTCTTCAGGAAATGAACGTTCGACTGATTTTTTGTAGGAAAGCGTATAAAATCTCTTGCCTGTTGAAAACATACGTACTGTACATACCATACATGTAACAGGTCATCTGCCGAAGGGGAGGGAGCTGGGGGGTCTGCTTGCGCTGGCCGGAGGGGTGGGAGCACAAATCGGGGTGGGGGGGGTTGGGCACTAAAACGCTCAAAAATCGCAATATTTCGGCTAAAAATCGTCAAAAATCCCTAAATGGAAAGATGGTGAAAAAGTTAGACAAGGGCAAGGGCGTAGCTGGGAATCGAACCCAGCACCTTTGGATTTCCTTTGAATTTGGGCTCAAATGCAGTTAATAGTGCTGTTTTTCAGGCGATTTTGGCAATTTTTGTGTCTAAAATTGCAATAAAAATTGCGTTGTAATTCATTTCAAAGCAGGAATTTGATTATAAAGTCGGACACCTAAAGAACACACTGTAGAGACAAACAAGCTGTTCAGTGAAATTTCTGATTGTTTCTGAGATTACGCATTACGCATACGCAAAATACGCATTGGTTTTTGCAATGCGTATACGCAAACTCATACGCATTTGTAATTGGAATGCGTATACGCATACGCATACGCATTTGAAAAATCCGGTATTAAACAACACTGCCCCTAACCTGTCTCGGGGGGGGGGTGAGAGGGGTGTTTGGCCTTTCCATCTGGGGGCAACCCCAACCTCCTAGTACATATATGATGCGTTCGATTGGAAGGATTGCAGAGCAAAGAATAGAACCTCACTTCTCTCAATGGGACACATGCAGAATTCCATTTCGTTGTCAATTTCTTTTAGGCAGAAGAGGCCACCTTTTGGCCAGCAGTGTCCTTTAGCGAACTGCAATTCTTGTTTCCGTTTATCCAGCTTCGTGTGAGCTAATATCTGACACGTAAGTGTGGTGTTGCAGAATAAAGTGTTGTTAAGTCCGTTGGCGCAATGCAACGGTCTGTTCTGAAAGAACATCAGCTACGCTACGTGTAATTTTTCTAGTTCCAAGCCAGTTTTAGAATAGTCTATTCTCGATTAGAAAGTGCTGCACTTACATTTGGTTGAAATTTCTTTTTAGATCGGCATCTATTGCAGCCAGGCACTTAACGCCGTTTATGGTACCTGCACCCTATATGGTACCACCACAGGCCCCGAACGTGGGGGTACCATATGGTGCCGGTACAATATGATGATACCACTATCCTAGGTACCGGTACCATATATGGTGCCGGTACCGTAAACGGCGTTAAGTGCCTGGCTGTATTAGAGACCCATCCATCATACGACATATATGGATGGTATCGGCAAACATAAATTGAAAATAATGGAAAAGAATTTCAATTAATTTAATTTAATTGAGTTGAAATTTAAAAAACGGAGTCAAAATTGTAATTGAATTGAAATTGAAGCTCCATAATTTGACATCATTAAAATGCTTAAATTACATCCTGATTGAGCCATTTTCAGAGTTTTAAGTCTATGTCCAGATTTGTCAATCTGCAGAATTTTGGACAGATCCAATGAAGTGTTCGTGAGATATGTAAGTAAAGTATGTTTAAATTCGACGACTGAAAATTCGGCTCAGTTCATTTCGGAAGGGCATAACTCACAGCAATCCTGGATTTGGTCAAATCAAGCTTCAAACAAATAATAATAATCGCTATAAACATCTTTTCATCTGGTTCAAATTTGACGGAATCACAATCTTTTATAAGTACATTTCCAAGCGTCACTAGAGTACTACTACACTACATATGCAAATGTGCATGTATACACGCATAACTAAGATACAACGATACATACCTCTGGACAATTTAGCTCTGCGGCCCATGTGCATGTAAGCAATAACACCAATACAAGCAACATGTTTGCAGAATAATGATCTTTCAGAAGGTGTTTAATTACGGTACGGTACGTATCTTTGAACGGTGAAGTATAGTTGCGCTGTAAACCATAGGAGCAGTCCGACAGTGCTTTTCACTGCTATAAGTGTTTTGATTGAATTACAAAGCTAAGCTAATTGCACTGCTTTTGTGAGACGTAGTACAGTCAGGCACTTAACGCCGTTTATGGTACCGACACCATATAAGGTGCCGGTACCATATATGGTACCGGTACCGTAGGTAGCCGGCACCTTATATGGTGTCGGTACCATAAACGGCGTTAAGTGCCTGACTGTAGTATACGTAGATAACTAGCTACAGTACTGTACATACTGTAAATTCACACCACACAAAACTGGTACCTAAGTGCGAAAGACATTTTTATACAATACAGTAAGGAAACTAATTCAGAATCTAAAAAATTGATTCGAAAATTACGAGTCCTTGCCAAAAGAGTGGTGCGAAGGCTTCGGAGGAAAATTTTAAACCCCCTCCGTTCATTGGCTCATTTTGAATAAATGGCTGCTATTGTAAAATTGTTTGATCTAAGCCTTTGAGTGTTTCGAATTTATTAAACTCCAGATTTGGCCACCATGTTGTCTGTCGACTGACTAACCTCATTTCCTGTCAACTTGGCGACTTGTCTAAACAGGTTTTCTGTTTGTGTTACGGATTATTCTGGTTTTTCAGAACTTTTTGCTAGGCCAAAGCTGTGTTGGAACAAGCCTTTTTTACATCCGTCATACATACATGTACGTGCGTATCCTTGCAGCCTTAGGTTAGTGAGCTAAGAGAACCGGTCAATAGCTTGGCTATTAATGCTAGCTGAAGAAGGGTTTAAAAAGCTTTCGCACTTCCCTTCCCAGTACATGCTTGCATGTGTTGCTCCCATGTACATGTACTTACTCTCGCATACATGTAACAGGTAGACCTATTTCCTCAGAGAATTTCAATTTGTGGTCTTAGTTTGTAATCAAAAAATTGAGGAAACAACGTCATAATAGCATCGCAGAAAATAGGCAGTTTTTTAGTGATGAGTAGCTTGTAGTACCAATTACATAGTAGGTCTAATAACAGGTCATCGGCCCGAAGGGGACGGGAGGGTTGGTGGAGTCTGGCGCCGGCCGATGGGTCTGAGCCCAAATTCTAGGGATGGGGTTGGGCACCCAAAAACGCTCAGAAATCACATTTTTCGGCTAAAAATCGTCAAAAATCGCTAATTTCCACTCAAATACAGCTAACAGTGCTGTTTTACATACGATTATGACAATTTTTGTGTCAAAAATAACTTGTCAGGAAAATCGGAGGGGGGTCGGAAAAATCCTCTCGGGGCAGACCCCCTGTTACGTATATTATCGGTACCCTATAGATTGGTCGGAAATTCTATTTCCTTTCGTTTCAGTAAGGGGCCGTTCATAAACGACGTCGTTCTAGAGGGGGGGAGGGGGGGTCGGCTGAAATGCGACGATAGACGACGCACCAGGAGGGGGAGGGGGTTAGCAAAAAACGACGTCGCTTTTTTATGAATTTTAGGGTACTTCAATTACATTATTTTCGATTTATGCACATTCTGTCAAACGTTTCTCCATACAGAAAAGCTTTCCAGAGTGGTTGTAGGGATTTATTCTATTGATTGCGCAGTATGGTAACAAAAAACGTGACAGTACTGTATGTACTGCCCTTTTATCGGGGGGGGGGGGTAATCCGAAAACGACGTCGCCATAGGGGGGGGGGTTCCCAAGAAACGACGCAAAGCGATTTTGGGGGGAGGGGGGGTCCGAAAAATCGGGATTTTGGAACGACGTCGTTTATGAACGGTCCCTAATGTATCTATCTATGTGGCAATATCTTAGCAAGGCAGGCAGTAGCCGACCTACCTACGTACGTACCAATGGACTAGGCAGGGGCCGAAAATCGATTTCAGCCCAGTTTTTAGTTTATTTTCAGCCGATCGCTTTTTGTGCAGCGCCGCAAACCGGTCAGACGTGTGGCTGGGAGCTGCGTAAACAGCGTCGTCCCTTGCCATCTAGAACATGGCGGTGCCGAAATATAAAATAGTTGTCGGCGGTTTAATGGCTCTATTTGTGGTGGCAGCTCTGATCGTTATCGTGGCTCACTACAAATTTCCTGAATACAAGGCAGCAGATGAATCTTCTTCTAAAGGTGAATTAGTGCAAAGGAAGGGTGTGAGATGATGATTCGAAGATTGTAGAGTTCGCCTGTCCTCAGAGTTACTTCAAGGATCCGAAGGATTGTAGCAAGTATTTCTACTGCAACGAAGATGGACAGTTGGAACGGAGAGAGTGTGAACCGGGTATGAATTGGAATCAGAAGAGCGAATCGTGCCAGGATGCTAGAACTGTTGAGTGTAATAATTCGACTTTTTGATGAGATTGTGATGTTAGTCATTCGTGCTCATACTGTACATGTACTAGGGGGGTTTGGGGGGTTACCCCCCCTGCTGGAAAGGCCAAACCCCCCTCACCCCCCCCCCCCCGAGACAGGTTAAGGGACCCCTCCCCCCAACCAAAAAATACAAGTGGTGGTAGTGGCTCCAGAATTAACAAACTGGGTCAGAAATCACTAATTTTTAGCCTAAAATTCACTTGAAAAGCCTTTGGAAACCGAATTTGGCGTTTCCACTGCTGATATTTAAGAAAAATCGGTGTTTTTGGAAGCTCTTTTTGTCATTTTTTGCTTGTTTTTAGCTTTAAAACGCTATTTGGCAGCTTAAAATAGCGATTTTTAGCGTCCTTACTGAAAAAAACGTGCTAAAAACGCATTTCTAGGCGTTTTGGAGCTTTTTGAAATTTAGGACCCCCCAACTGGGCGAAACCCCCCCTCGACCCCCCACCTGAGGAAACCCCCCCGCCTACCCCCCTCCCCCCAGGTCGGCCCGGAGCTGTTACATGTATATGTATGTTCGTGCTGGTGAGTCAAAGTAAATAAGTTCTGTTTGTATGATGTATGATGATGAAATTATGCAAACTGATTTTAATGTACACCGACCAGACATTAACTCAACACTTATCTCGAGCAGATTTGTAGCTACATAATCTACGCATATATATCTACAGTTATGGCATACAGTAGCGAGTAAACTAAACCCACTACTAAATCTCTAGCAATCATCAAAACAGGAAGATTAACCTTTTATAGAATGCTAATGCGAACTCTCAACATGTTTTTGGATTGTCGAAAAGGGAGAAGGAATGTAAGGAAATCCAGCAGATTTTTGCTCGAGAAACCGTAAATCAAAACTGATTTGGATGAATTGATGAAAGATTTGAGAAATTTTGATTGCGATACTCTGCTTAGTTCTTGAGATATTTGCCATAAAACTTGAAATAGATAGATAAACAGTACCCAAACAAAATTTCTTTCGCTTTTAACAAATCTTAGCTTGATCATTTTAAACTCGCACTAGCTCTCCAAAAGGTACCTTTCCCAGTTCACACAGTACAGTACAGGTGCCAAACAATGATAGCTATGCTTTCTCCAGATATACATGATCAGAGAAAATGAAACCACTGATAAGTAGGACAGTTTATTATGGGCTTTTACTCACAAACTCAAACTGAGTGTTGTCTCTATTGGCGATACACACAGCTTGAAGTTGAGCAAAATAGGAAGTGACTACTCATCTCTAATCTGTTCATGACGCCATTTGATTGAACACACAGTACCGGAGCTTTCCACCTATAAGACCCTCCGGTTATAAGACCCGGGTCTTATAACTGGGTTTCTTTTCCGATTATAAGACCCGGGTCTAAGCTCAGAATGGTGTGTTTTCGTGTATATTTTTTGCGAGATAACTAATGAATATGGAGTTTTTAAACTCAGGTCGTCCAAGAATCGTTCCAAAACCTGCGTAATCTTGGTAAAATTGTTTAGATAGCTGCTGTAAGCATATTGGAGCTAGTAAGTTGGCTAAGTTTTCAAAACTTGTTTAAAACTGAGCTATTCAGACTTAAACGTACAGTCAGTTGTTGCAAAGATCAAAACCAGTGTATTTCGTGCAGAACATCGAGTTCTAATTGTAAAATATAGATTTTCCACCTACAAGACCCGGCTCTTATAGCTGGTGCAAAAATGTGACCAAATTTAGGCATTTTCCGGTTAAGACATGGTCTTATAGGGGGGAAACTCCGGTATTGAGGTTGTGAGTAAAACCCACAATAAAAGTCCACTAATCTATCACTTTTTTCCATCCTATCCTTAGTTTGCTATCATTGTCTGACACCCAGGACATAAGAACAGTCTCAAAGATGATGGTAGCTGCCGAGAATGTTGCCTTGCAGTTCGGGCGGGTGCATGTAGGGAAGTACCGACGGGTTACCGTAGGTGGGCAACTGTAGGGTGGCGGGGGCACAGCTCTGCTGGTAGAGATGGCTCAGATCTGGTTGAGGCGCTTGCGACGACTGTTCAGCCATGCTCGGCGTCGATTGCAAAGGGATCGGTGGCTTCACTTCGCTGCTATCATCGCTCTCTCCCCCACTTTCGCAGTTCTCCTTGGCTGGCTTGCCGTCGGTGTCTCTGAAAGATACGGTATATACAGTACCCTAACTACAGTAGGTAGGTACCGTACCTCTATATGTAACAGTTTTGCCTGTCTCTCTGGCTCCCGAAGGGTACCGTAGTTTTTTTGAGCAAATTTTTGCGATTGTTTTTAGAATATCAGACACTGTGAACTATTTGAGCAGAAATTTAGCGCAGTTTTTTTAAGATTTTTAGTCGCAGATTGTGATTTTAGACACTTTTTTCGCCTTTTCTAGTAACTTAGAACATCAAAGCGATCGGAGGTCTTTGCTGAAATTCCGTGGAGGGGTAGAGTACTAAAAATCACTAAACACGATAATAATCTGGGCTCAAATAACAGCTAAAAACCGTCGATTTTCCGGCAACCTTAGCAATTTTCATGAGTTTAATTTGTAAAAAAATCTGCTCGAAACGACGTAGCCAGAAAAAAATCGAAGGGGGGGGCTCAAAAAATCGTCTCGGGGGTCCCAATCGGGGCAAACACCTACTGTTACATGTATAGAGCATTTCTTTCAGTTTGGTGCACAATTATTTGTGCATAAACGAAAATGCAAAAGGTCTTACCGTTCCTTAGCCTCTGCGGCCCTATCTCTCTGTCTGCGGTTTTTGAACCAGTTGCTCACTTGCGTGGTGGTCAAACCGGTTCCCTCCGCCAATTCTCTCTTTTCTCTAGGACTAGGGTAAGGGTTGTGGGCGTACCACTCTCTTAAGACGTGGCGCGATTTTTCCTTGAAGCAGTAGCTCGTTTCCTCGCCGTCCCAGATCGTTCGCGGCAATGGAAATTTACGTCTCACTCGGTACTTTCCCACTGCACCTAGGGGCCGGCCGCGGATTTTTTCTGCCTAAAAATAAACCTAAATTGGTGGTTTTTAAGTTGACATAAGAAATTGACTACCCACTGTATTTTGTTTACTTTGTGTATATACGTATCAGGTTTCGCGCAAAAACAAAGTGGCCGATTTGTTACACAATGTCTATAGCGCTTTTTAAATCACACGTAATACAAAGTAGGAACAAAAAACTGCGAACAGTTTTTAGTGATTCGCGAACTTTACCAATTTGTTCGGCAAAACTCCGAGAGTGTAACAAATTAGCGAGGAATAGAAAGGCGAAAAGTACAGGACGTCTTATGTATCTTTCATGGGTTTGTCTTGCTGTTTTTTGTTTTCGGCTGAAATTTTAACACAACTACAACTCAATCAATACTCAGAGTTTTTACTCTCAAAATTTTAGACAAGTCTGTCAATCCAACCACTAGCTATGCACTTCCACGTGAAAGTCGAGGTGAAGTGCATAACTAGTATTTATGACATAGGATACATAAGACACCCTGTATTTCTGTCGTAGTGTTGTTAGAATACCAAAATTTCCGTTTGACTATGACTATGACTACCGCCCGTTTGAGTACAATACAAGAGTAGTCAAATTTGACTATAGTGTAGTCAAACCGTTTAACTACTATGACCACCGGTTTGACTACTTTGACTACCTTTTGAAACAGAGCCAAATTGACAATTTAGGGATTTATCATGTTTCAGTTACTAGGCGTCAGTCTGTAATGGCTGTTATTCCATGAAAAATCATTCACTTTGGTGGTTAGGCGGAATTGTTCTTTTCCCTCCAAAACTTTCATGGTAAACCAAAAACAGCATGCTTTGCAAAAAACACCGTAAAAAATAATAAAACGCCCTTTGCGTTCTAAGCCAATTCTTGACGTTTCTTCAACTAAAAAGTGCACATATTCTACTGTACAGTATGTCATAGTTTAATCTTGTCCTGTGGAACTTGGATTACGTAGAGATTCTCTGACTGATGCTTCATTGTTTCAGAATCTTGGAGAAAAAGGTTGTTTGGTGTTCTATAGTGCTTACAAATGTATCAAATTTGTCAAACATTTTGTTGCGAACAGCGAAAAGTGGTAAAATATGCCTGAAAAGCTTGCCTGTTATAACAAAACGTAGTCTTAGTCAAATGGTTTGACTACCTGGTCTTCGTTTGACCAGGTATTACTGTTGTTTGGTATTGGGTTTTCCGTTTGTGTATGTGTATGTGTATGTGTATACACATTCACCTTCGAGTGTGTATGGTAATTTGTGTATACACATTCAACAAAACAATGTGTATTTTTGTGTATATTTGTGTATGTGTATTGTACTGAAAATGCAAATTTTTTCATAGATTTTGAACCAGAAATGCTAAGAAAATCAAATCTCTCAATGTCTGTTGCTTTAAACCTTGAATAGCTTTGAAATCGAGTCACTTAGGCAATTTGAATACTTTATCAGGCTACCTACCGTTTATTACTGCAGCAAAAAACATCGAAATTTTACGATTCTGTTCGAAATTTTATCGACTTTTCCTGATAAAATACACATACACAAAAATACACATTTCGAGTAGTGTTTGTGTATGGTAATGTGTATCTGAATTTTCAATGTGTATGTGTATGTGTATGTGTATACACATTGAAAAAACAATGTGTATTTTTGTGTATGGTAAATGTGTATGTGTATACACAAACAACAGTACCAGGTATTTATGGTAACGAAGGTAGTCAAACTTTGACTTTGACTACCTCTCCGTTTGACTGCGATATCACAAAAGTATTAACTGTGACTTTGACTTTGACTAGTAGTCATAACAACGCTATTCTGTCGTTACCTAAAGATTTCTCTAAAAATTAAACAGTCACCTAAACAACAACACCAAACTTATTAGTTGCCCGCCCACTTTACCCGACCAACGGCATAGCCAGGATGATTCAAATTTCGGGCGCCTTACTAATGGTTGTAAATTACGGTGGGAACAGGGCACTTAGTGGTGCGTCCGGATGTTGCTGTCAATCAACACTCCCCAACCCTCACTCAGCTTACATAAATCAATCGTATTTTTGCAACAAAACACACTTGTAGCAAACAGGTCCGGGCCTTCCAATAGAGGTCCACAATTTCAAGAACTTCTTACAGCGCGTTCATACTTTTGTAGAAAAAGATCGCCGGACGACTTTTCTTTAGAAAAACTCGTTTAAAGTGTGAAACGCGAGATCTTTCCGCTGGCGACAAAAATCTACCAAAATGTAGTTAAAAATTGAACTTTTTTTCTCGCCGGCCTTTTTTTGTGTTGAATTTTCAATGGCAAGAATGGGTAAATGATATTGTTCTAGTGCGAAACGACTATAACAATGCAGGAGAGCGCTCAACCGGCGGAAAATTTGGAATGCCTTTTGAGCAGAAAATTGTTATCTACACGGAGCGACAGTTTTTCTCAATGAATCCAAGAGTATGAATCCACCTTTAAAAGACTGAAAATGCGTTTTTAGCACGGTTTTTTGATAATTAGACTAAAAATCGCAAGTTTTAGCAGACAAATTGTGATGATGAAGAGCTAAAGACAAACAAAGAATGAGAGATAAGGCTTCGAAAAACATCGATTTGTGTTAAATATCAGCAGCGGAAATATCAAATTCGGTTACCTAGCGACCTGGGGGAGGAGGGGGGTTCAAAATTTTAAACAGCTCAAAAACGCCTGGAAATACACGGAGGCTATTTTTTAAACTGCCGAATAGAGTTTTAGAGCTAAAGAGCTTCTAAAAACACCGATTTCTCTCAAACTATCGCAGTGGAAACACCAAATTCGGTTTGCAAAAAGTCTTTTAGTGATTTCTCAGCCAGTTTCTTAGTCGCTGCTATTACTGTTATTTAAGCGGATGCAAAAAACATTACCTCCAAATAATGCGCCTTCAACCAAAGCGCCTGCAGCTTGGGATGGTGTTCTACGACAAAGTTGTGAGTCTCCAGCAGTCTATAGAGTTCCTTAAAATTGCCGCGATCGAAGGCCACCATAGCTTTGGCGATCAGCACCGATTCATTGTTCTGCAACTGGTCACAAGCCGGCAAGGACCAGAGGAATCTGGCCAATCTTTCCACATTTCCGGACTGTTGCAGTACATCGCACACACAAGCCACTTGCTCCTGGGTAAAAGACACCTGAGGCGTGTCCACCGCAGCGTCGAAGGGAGGCTCGCTGGTGGCTGAATCGGCCATGTAGAAACGTGTGAAAAGCTAGCTAACCAACCGGTTGACACGGAGAGAGAGAGAGAGAGTCTAGTTTTAAGCGGCGGTCAGGAAACGGCTGTTGTAACCCGAGCGGCCGGCCGCCAGCGACGGTTAGAATTACAGGCGAAGGCTCGGGTTGCGACCCGCCGTAACCGGATACCCCGCCGCGCAGACCTTGTTTGCCTAAAAACTTTGCCCCCGCTGCTGCTGCTGCTGCTGCTAATGGGTGTTTGCCAAACAGACCCACCACAGACCCTGCTACTTGACTGCCACTGCACCCCGCAGGCTCCCTGTCCTAAGCAAACAGGGGGGCTTAGACACAAAGGAAAGGTCAAAGGGTGTTATTAGTGGGTTGCGCGTGAAAGGTGCCGGTACCTGCTATAAGAGGCGTTGCAAAAAAAAATCGGGCAGGGGGGGCGGATGGAATTTTTTGACCCCCCATTTTTATTCGCTGATCTGAACCACTAAAGTGTGGATATTACAAAACCCAGCCGGTTCGGCTGGGGGCCCACCCATTCCGGAGAAATCGGCGCCCAAAGTTGAAAAACCATGCTTTTTCGAGCCCGCCGATTTTTAACCGACTTCCATCTTTGACTGGGTTCCGTAAGCGTATTTTTAAAGTAATCCTCACCAAATCTGGAACATTTATAGAACCAATGACGCTCTTTCATTTGCGCCTATCGACGTCGGAGTCGGATTGTAATTGCCGATTTGACAAGCAGTTTTTTGCAGAGATTAGACCGAAAAACACGTCTTCAGAAATACATATGTTTCACATGCGTGGCATCGAGCTATCCGGCTACAAATTTAACACAAAATAGCCCATGGAATGTGCTTTCGAAAACTGGTTTCAAATTTTTTGGATCTCTTCTGGTTTTGAAGTTATGGCCCTTCAAACTTTAGTGTCACGCACGGCCATTTTCTCCCTTTTTAGCACGTTAGGTAATGGCATTTATGAAACTGGACTGTTTCGAAGGCATTACATTGTCGATAAAGCATTGTATTAATATAATATAACATTGTAAATTCAGTCCCGACACATGTGCAATTGTTATGGATGATTTCTTTAATCATGCCTAGCTGCAGTTCTGGATGGTAGTGGTTCTGTCTGTAAATCTCACCATATACCGGTACATCTCACATTACGACTATGACATAAACAGTGCTTTAGATATACATGTAGAACCAATAAGATATAAGGTAATAGAACTGAACAATAGCTCAAGAATGTCGCAAGATTTTGGTTACTACATGCGCTAGTTAAGCAACAGCTACAGTATTGCAGAGTTTCACTAATAGAGATATAGTCGTAGTTTCTAGAAATTACTCATTCTGAAAAGCCAGAATTGCGTAAATAGTCATACCATTAGAGATTCTGAACATTGTGCATCACACAAAGGAGCACCAACCTATCATAGCAGCTAAGCTTATGCTGAATTTGTTTATCACATTTTTTGCTGAATGAGTAAATATAGTAGATGCAAATAGCAGTTCGACGAGCCAGCGCAAGAATCCAAAACAGTTTGCATGGCTACTGTTGCAAAGCACAAGGAGATATGGAGAAACATCTGAAATACCAATGATGGAAAACTAATTTGACAGATTTATGAGATGAGATTATTGAGCTGATCAGGTCAAATGAATAGCATTTGAAGCAGTAGCATGCTGTTTGCAATAGCTGCTATTATTATTCAAACAAATGTACTGTATGAAATGAACTGGTTCAGAATTACGTATACCATAGTCACTGAAATAAAATAACAACAGTTCATACATGGGCCGGAAAAATCCGGAGGGAGGTATGGAGACCTCGGGGCGGGGGGGTACCCGAAAAAAGGCCAAAAAACGCCTATTTTGCCGATGGGGAGGGGTATACCCCCTTACCCCCCGGCCCATGTATGCAACAGTTTAACTTTTCTGACAAAATGCCAGATACCTGCATTTTGTGAATGCCTATACCTAAACCTGATACCTGATTGTGTTTTCGAAGTACCTGTGCCTGTTCTATAATCAGGTACTTTCTCAACCAACACCTGACCACAGTAGCTAAATAATTCATGAGATTTAGGCCAGCGCGGCAAGTTTTGACTGAATAAACTAGAAGTATGTAATAAAGCTGTGCCAAAAATCGCTAAATTAAAAGGCAAAACAACAGCAATCATATATGTACCGGAAAAATCCGTAGGGGGGCTTGGAGGTCATCTCAGGAATCGGTCCCAAAAACTTCCAAAAATCACCTATTTTGCCTTTAAAAAGAAAAAAAATCGGTTTAGGGGGAATGACCGACTGAGGGGGGAATGTATACCCGCCGCCTGGCCCATTTATGACAGCAATAATATATGTATATTAGGTTTCTAAGAAATCTTGAAAATCACCGCGCTACTAGGCTAGGCGTTGGTTAACACTGCATTATTGTACGTACATATAAAAGAAGGGGTACCATGCTTTTTTTGCTTAGGATGGTGTATCGGTGGTACAGGTGCCGAGAGTAACCAGTTCGTCAGCACTGTGTTTAGTGTGCTTCTTATACTGGGACCACACTGTCCTCCGAACCATACAAAACTGCATCATATGACTACAACAATGTGCTGCGTTTAAAAGAGTAAATGACAGCATCAGGACCCTACATCCAGGCAACCTATCAGATTTATAACAATAATCAATACCTTCGGCCATTTAGACGGTGTTGATGCAGACATTCCACTCAATCAATCAGCAACTAAGATAACGGTGGTTTTCCTTCACTCTACCAATAGCGTCTGCAGCGTGCATGTTTAAGAATTCACAAGCAAGTACGACCTCACCTTCACAACCATAATACTTTCAGGATGTGTCAGAAGTTAATTTACAAAGTCAGATTACATTATAACGCTTCAACAACGATTTTACAGCTATTGATGGGCACGTAAATTAATTTCCGTTCCCATCTCTACTGCACTGTACTATTGGAGGTGGCGTCACTGCTACTGTAGTCAGTGCCCTTATTGATGGGCACGTAAATTAATTTCCGTTCCCATCTCTACTGCACTGTACTATTGGAGGTGGCGTCACTGCTACTGTAGTCAGTGCCCTTATTGATGGGCACGTAAATTAATTTCCGTTCCCATCTCTACTGCACTGTACTATTGGAGGTGGCGTCACTGCTACTGTAGTCAGTGCCCTACTGTACTATTGGAGGTGGCGTCACTGCTACTGTAGTCAGTGCCCTTATTGATGGGCACGTAAATTAATTTCCGTTCCCATCTCTACTGCACTGTACTATTGGAGGTGGCGTCACTGCTACTGTAGTCAGTGCCCTTATTGATGGGCACGTAAATTAATTTCCGTTCCCATCTCTATTTACAGCACTGCAGTGCTCAAATTGCCATTACCTAACGTGCTAAAAAGGGGAAAATGGCCGTGCGTGACACTAAAGTTTGAAGGGCCATAACTCGAAAACTAGAAGAGATCCAAAAAATTTGAAACCAGTTTTCGAAAGCACATTTCATGGGCTATTTTGTGTTAAATTTGTAGCCGGATAGCTCGATGCCACGCATGTGAAACATATGTATTTCTGAAGACGTGTTTTTCGGCCTAATCTCTGCAAAAAACTGCTTGTCAAATCGGCAATTACAATCCGACTCCGATGTCGATAGGTGCAAATGAAAGAGCGTCATTGGTTCTATAAATGTTCCAGATTTGGTGAGGATTACTTTAAAAATGCGCTTACGGCGCCCGGTCAAAGTTGGAAGTCGGTCAAAAATCGGCGGGCTCGAAAAAGCATGGTTTTTCAACTTTGGGCGCCGATTTCTCCGGAATGGGTGGGCCCCCAGCCGAACCGGCTGGGTTTTGTAATATCCACACTTTAGTGGTTCAGATCAGCGAATAAAAATGGGGGGTCCAAAAATTCCATCCGCCGCCCTCATAAGGCAACCTGCCCGATTTTTTTTGCAACGCCTCATAAATTCCTTGCTATAGAAGCCTACATAATGGGGATTTGGGAACAGGGAGTCCGACGGGTCTGGACCCTCCCTCCGATTTTTTGGCAACTAATTTTTTGAACATATTTTTGCAATTTTTTACAATTTCAGACACAAAAATTGCAAAATTCGCCGGTAAAAAGTACTTTTTCGCTGTAGTTGAGACCAAATTAGAGATTTTTGTCAATTTTTAGCCGAAAAATTGCGATTTTTGAGCGTTTCTTAGTGCCGAATTTGGGCTCAGACCCCCACCCGCCCTTCGGCAGATGACATACTATATGCTAGAAAGAACACCCCCAAAGTCAGTTTATAGACCATAAACAACCCATAAACGTTAGTACTAGTAGCAGCTCTAGTATAGTACCAAACAAACTGGCTCAGAAATCACCAATTTTTAGTTTAGAATCCGCTTAGAAACTAAAAAATTCCAAAACAGTCAAGCAGAAGGGCATACCAAATTATCGCTTTGTCTTTTCCCTTTAATCCTGTCTCTGATATAGTTTTTAGGGAGAAAACAGTCATAAAGTAAATTCCTACCAATAAAATACACTGCAGACTGAAAAACCCTAAAACACCACTAAGGCGGCATTTTATCCAAACTTGTTTATTTATATTGATAGACGATAGTGATTAACCAAATTCTTAAGTGTTTTTCTCTATTCGGTTTATTTTACTAAAATTTACAAAAATTTTCTTCAAATAACTGGTTGTACTGCTTTCTGTATTGCTTTGAAATGACTTCTCTGATCTGCATAGATCTGCATAACATGTACATGGATTTATACGAATACGACCGACCGACCGACCGACCGACCGACCGACCGACCGACCGACCGACCGACCGACCGACCGACCGACCGACCGACCGACCGACCGACCGACCGACCGACCGACCGACCGACCGACCGACCGACCGACCGACCACCGACCGACCGACCGACCGACCGACCGACCGACCGACCGACCGACCGACCGACCGACCGACCGACCGACCGACCGACCGACCGACCGACCGACCGACCGACCGACCGACCGACCGACCGACCGACCGACCGACCGACCGACCGACCGACCGACCGACCGACCGACCGACCGACCGTTCTTCAGTGCACAAACAGAGCAGCAAAGTATAAAGTGACAGTAGTTTAATTTGATTAAAATCAAGTGAAGTCAGTGATCACTTTCCAAGCAAAATTCAGGTCGTCCACTGTTGTTTTGGTAGAACAAATAGCTAAGCGCAAGTAGTAAGTGTCATTGGTGAAGGAGGGAACCAAATGGATGCGTTTATCTTCGTTTATTCGCTTCAGCAGTTGTTCTGTGAGCGCGTTTTGACCCTCAAATTCAAAGTCGATTAAATATGACTAAAAACTGCACTGTACATTATTGTACCTTTAATCTAAAGCAGACCAATCCAAGGTTAACTGGCAGAAAGAGTTCAAATCTCGGATCCGCCTCTACTAATTTGCCAAACTGTTGAGCTAAGCTACATTGCTAAAATAGTCAAGTTAATCATTAACAAATATAGACAAATTTCTGTACTTACTTTTCGAATATTATTTTGTATGCCAGTCACGCCCATAGTGCGTAGCACAAACCAGATTTTGAGCGAACGAAATCTTCTACCCAAAGGAATTTGCCAATTCTATAAACACAGAACATACATACATAATTTTTAATAACAGAATCTGTTAACCCTGTAATCCGGCACTGCACTTTTCTGATGTTCGTGTTTCAAGTAAAGCGGATCTACCAAAAAGGCCGACTCCACTTCTCTGGTGTCTTTGAACCTATACATACATACATACATACATACATACATACATACATACATACATACATACATACATCCGATCCGATCCGATCCGATCCGATCCGATCCGATCCGATCCGATCCGATCCGATCCGATCCGATCCGATCCGATCCGATCCGATCTGGCGGGGGGGCCGTACGATGTACAGCCCTACGATCAGACCTGCACGGTCCATTTCGTTACCCCTGATATCGTCATCTCGGACGTTTGCCCTTCTTTCACTGCCAAGCCACTCAAGCCATGCTGTTGGGCGCCAGGTACTAAGAGAGTGCCTGGCGTGGTGACGTCATGGTGCCGACAGCTCTCAACGGCCGCCCGGCCAAGTGGCCAAACCGGTATTGGCCTTATTGCTGGTTTCTCAGACGGCTCCTGACGTCGTAGATCTTCCCTCCAACGCGGCATGCTTTTTGGAGCGGCTTTCGGTGCAACGGCAGATCCAGTTGGTTCCCATTTTACCTACTCGCTGTAACCAGTTTTCGGTGGCCTGGGTGGAGCTTTATGCCGACGACCAACTCTTTGCGGCAAGAAACTTGCCCCGCCGAGTGGATGAGCGCACGACGTCGCGCACAGTGGCCATGTGGCCTAAACCACTACACCAACTGTGCCGGCACATACATACATACATACATACATACATACATACATACATACATACATACATACATACATACATACATACATACATACATACATACATACATACATACATACATACATACATACATACATACATACATACATGCATACATGCATGCATACATACATACATACATACATACATACATACATACATACATACATACATGCATACATACATACATACATACATACATACATACATACATACATACATACATACATACATACATACATACATACATACATACATACATACATTTATTAAATGTCTCACCACATAGCCGAGCAATCAAAATTGATCATCTGCCACTTGTGCGGATTGTAGTTGAACGAATCAGCAAACTAAAGAAAAATCAATAGGATAATACACTAATTTACGCAATAGGGGCCGTCCATAAACGACGTCGTTCCAGAGGGGGGGGAGGGAGGGTCTAGTGATGTAAAAAATTAATTTAATTGTAATTGAAATTCGCATAATTGGCCCGTTTTTAACTTCAATTCAATTAATTTAATTTAATTGAAATTCAAAAGTTGGGCCATAATTTAACTGTAATTGAATTGAAATTCGCCTGGAATTTCAATTATATTTTCAATTATTTCCTGTGGTGAATGTAAGGAAATACGTAAGTATTAGAAAGTATTCGAGTATTAGAGAATGTCTTCAAACAAAAATCTATCTAGGGTTTGTCACCTCTTTATCACTGACCTCGGACGGATGGAGGGTTTGTGCGGGCGAGGCCGTAGCCCCTGCGTTAGGCCACACTGCGGGCCCATGCATGCACACCCACATCCTGCCCTTCCTGCGCTGCCTTCACTACTAGCCTACTGTATACTAGCCTAAACACATGCTCGGTGTCAGTCTGGGCGGGTCTCAGTGTAGCTGTCCCCGTTCCCGTTTGTCCCAAACGCACAACACGTGTGCTTGCTATTGTAGCTTAGGTGCAACGGCAGCTTCAGAAGGTTCCCATTTACTGTACCTACTCGCTGTCACCAGCTTTTGGTGGCTTTGGTTGGGCTTTGTACCAACGACCGACTCTTTGCGGTAAGAAAATTGCCCCACCGAGTGGATGAACGCACGACCACGCGCACAGTGACTTTGCGGCCTAAACCACTACACCAACTGTGCCGGCTTATACTGACCTCACTTTGTTTTGTAATGTTTTATGCTCTGCTTTTTATTTCGTAGTTCATGAAAGTCAAAACAGTGATTTTTAGATGTATGGTGGGATTACACCCCCTTTTTGGCGAACGCACCTAGAAAGTGATGTTGTTAAAAAACGCTGAAAACCTTTAGATTACGTACTGATATATATATAATAAATGAACTAAATGTAAATTTCCCCCAGAATGCTATTTTATGCGTTTTTAAAAGGCAACTTTTTGAAACTTTTCTCGGCTGGTTGAGCAGTACGCTAACCAGGTGTCTCTAAGCTTTTACATGTCACACTGTCACTGTCACTGTCTTTTAACAGCAAAAATACAACAATTTTCAAAAAATTGAAAAAATAATTGAAAAAAATTGCATAACTGAAATTTTCCAAAGTTCCATAATTTAATTGAAAATATAATTGTAATTGAAAATAATGGAAAACTATTTCAATTAATTTAATTTAACTTAATTGAAATTAAAAACTGAGCCCATAATTTAATTGTAATTGAATTGAAATTCAAATTCCATAATTTTACATCACTAAGGGTCGGCTGAAATGCGACGATAGACGACGCACCAGGAGGGGGAGGGGGTTAGCAAAAAACGACGTCGCTTTTTTCGAAATTTTAGGGAACTTTGAATGTATTGTTTTCGATTTAAGTACATTCTGTCAAAGATTTCTACATTCAGAAAAGCTTCCCAGAGTGGCTGAAGGCGAAGGGATCTACTCAATTCATTGTACAGTATGGCAACAAGAAAAAATGACAGTACTGCATGTACTGCACTTTTATCGGGGGCGGGGGTAAACCGAAAACGACGTCGCCTAGGGGGGAGGGGGTCCCCAGAAACGACGCAAGGCGATTTTGGGGGAGGGGGGTCCGAAAAATTGGGATTTTGGAACGACGTCGTTTATGGACGGCCCCATACCTCTAGTCCATTTAGCAGATATCTGTATTCCGGGCACACGGCTGCAGAACCAGCGTAAGCAGCATCCACATGCAACCAAAGTTGGTATTTCTCACAGACTTCACCCATTTTTGATACATCATCTATCGCGCAACAGGTAGTAGTACCTACTGTAGCGCACACCTGAAAGACAACATCATGCTGCCATTTCCGCAAATTTTGACCAAATTGGCCGAAATTTGAAAGATGGGTGTCAAAATAGGGGAGATTTTGTACGTTAAAATTTGGTGGACCGGCCTTGACTCAATCCTGAGAAATTAACGAATACTTGGTTAATTTCAATGCTTACAGAAATAGCGCTAAAATCGAAGCTTTTCTTTTTGCTGTCATTTTCACTACTGTTCGCCAAATGAACGTAAATTTGCAGAAACTCTTCAAAACTGTGTGATGCTTTAAGTGTTAAAATTTTAGGCATTGAGAATGTCGTGGTCTTGAGAAAACAAGGATTATGCTACAGTTGGTAGGTATACCTGAACCTGAACCTGAAACCTGGGTATTAACCTGAAAATTGTGAACCTGAACCTGAACCTGAACCTACTTGAAAATAAAAGTACTTACCTGACACCTACTACATAGGTCGGTACCTACTTTTCAGGTTTTTCTTGTCTTAAACTTCCCGGTGCAAGTAGCATGTACTGTCAGTTGGTTAGATCAGATATTGTTTGACGCTCTACAGTTTTGTTCTTAAAAAATGGTGTGCGTGAAGAGCATAATGCACATTATCTGCACCTACGTGTACTGTAACTTAAAAATGAAGGTGATTATAGGGAAAAGCCCTATCCGGAAATTGACTTTATGAAAGCTTGTTCTTCCTTTATGCCTAAGCCTAAGCTTTAGTTTGTTTGTTGAACGTAAGCTTAAACGTCAGCTAGTAGAACTTATGTAAGCCTGAGCCTTAGCTTAATGCCGGAACTTAGAGTTTGAAATGAACGTTTGTGGAGTGCGTGGGGTGCGTGCCTGGCGATCGGTCAGTCATACCGCAAAAAATTGTCTGGCGTTTTTCTCGTTTTTGTCGAATTGTTGGTTTGTAAATTTCGATTGCTTTGAACACGGATCATTTTCTTATGAAAAGGAACAAGAGCGCTATTGATTTAGCTCATAGCCGAAAATTTGTGTCTCTATTTGAAAGTACCTGAACCTGAACCTGACACCTGGGTACTTTTGAAAAATGTACCTGAACCTGAACCTGAACCTGAAATTGGATTTTAGAGATACCTGAACCTGGACTTACCTGAAATTTGGTAGTACCTACCAACTGTAGATTATGCTATTGATCTGTTTTTCTGTTCTGCTCATTCAAAGAAGCAAATGTTCAGCACTTACTCATTTTCTCAAGGCTGTGTCAATCTCAGTGTAAGAAAGTTTAACTCATAAAATATCCCATAACTTCGAAGAGTTTCTGAAAATTTCAAGTCATTTCGCGAACAATTGCGAAAATGACAGCAAAAAGAAAACTTTCGATTTTAGCGCTATTTTTGTAGGCATTGATTTCAAATAATTCGTGAATTTCTCAGGATTGAGTCAAGGCTGCTCCACAAAATTTTAGCACAAAAAAATCTCTCCTATTTTGGCACCTACGTTACGTTTCAAGTTTGACCAATCTGGAATTTGCAATTTGAAATGGCAGCAAAAAATAAATGTTATCGTTTTTTGGATGCCCTGTGCCTTTTCATGCCGGAAACTTTGCGATGCATTGGCTCGGTCGACGGTTCACTCTGCGGCTCAAAGGCCCACTACTTTGCCAAGAATGCAAATTTCTGTAAAGTTAAGGTATTTGTAGCTTACGTACAAAGAAAGGAACGAGTCCTTCAGCTAAATCGGCTTCTATGGCTTCTTGTAGAGTTTCTCCAGTTAGGCCGTACTTATTCTCTTTGAAGGTTTTCAATTTTCTTGTAACAACACCGCCTAGTAAACCTGCCTTTTCTACCGAAGAGTGGGCCTAAAATATGCAAATTTTTTACGTTGCAGTAATTTTTGGGACTGTACCTGATCGCTACAGTAAGCAACAAGTTTTGGATGAGCTGATTGAAGATCAGATGATGATTTGAATGTGGAATATAGGCTTAAAGAAACTGCATGATACAGTAATTTCGAATCAACATTGGTATTTACCGGTTCCAAGCGGCGCGTCCCCATTTTATCAGTACACCATTGCTGCTGGTTTTATCTTTTTCTTTTAGTTTTGATAGCATTCTACCTCTAGCAGCTAAAAGAGCTACATACGTAGCCTCACTAGCTGTGCCCTGAAAAGTTATCAAATTATTTAACTTAGTACTTTTATTTAAAATCTTCTCTATCTGAAACAAAATTAGTATTTTTGTGAAAATTTATGGTTTGTAATAGAGTGCGAACAAAACCTGACAAAAAACCCTATACCCAATACTTGCATAGCTGGGCCAAAAATTGCATTTAAGTGAACTGGTACATTTCAGTGATGCAGGCAGGATTTTGCACTGGGATTAAAATTTTTAAGGGGCCTTGTTGGGCGATTGCCGAACCAGGGCGAGAAAATTTTGAAAAATAGCCTTTGAGAAAGCGTTTAAAAGCCATTATGAGTGTAAAACTAACAGAAATTAACAGTTTTAGTAGTCAACAATGCATAGTTCAATCGCGCTTCCTATTTTCGACAAATTCTTTTCCTAATTCGGCCGGAAAGGGTGTACCACCACCCCCACAGTCCTGGGTACTTACTGTACATGTACGGTATTTGTACATTCTGTATCGTTAGAAATGCACAATTTTTATTTTAGATAAAAACAGGGAAATTTATTACTGCTGTACTACTTGGAAAAGCGGGACACTATAAGAAATTCTACTAACTTTTAGTAGATTAACGAAAAAACGGCTTCCCAAACCCAATCATGCATCAACCTTTTCGATTTTTCTAGATTAATTTTCAGGTCAACATCGATTTTTTTTCGATTTTGACAGGTACCAATTAGTATTGGGTATTGGGGGACAAAAACCTCAATACCCAATACCTCGAAAACACCCCAATACCCAATACCAGTTCGCACTCTACTTGTCACAACAAGCACTGATTAAAATAAAAGTTTTATCTGAGGAAAAAATGCAAAAACCTGTATAATTCCTCCTCCAAATCCAGGCTCAGAATTAAGAAAATGTTCAGGCAAATCCAACATTTTGGCCAGCCAGTCCAACATTACCATTTCCAGTTCAGTACAAGAAGGACTTGAGTTCTATAAAATTAGCATATATGCTTGTTCAACTTGTTCTAAAATCCAATTTACCCACGTAAAGCCGATACATGCAATTCCCCCAGATAAAATGTCAGCAACAATTGACTGATAGCTACAAGCTGTAGGGTAATAGGCAAAGAAATGTGGGTGATGCCAATGGGTGCTCTAAATAGATTTATTTTATTAAGAAAAAAGAAAATTTCAAACACTTACCGGCGACAGCACCACACTTTCTAAATCCTTAAACACATTTTCCCAGGCTTCTGCAGCTTCTGGTGGTTCGTTAGGCACCTGAAACTTGACTCAGTTAAGAAAAATGATTCTATAATTGCCTTAGGGTAGCAAAAATAGCCTACCAAATCCCAGATATAACCAGGCTTGACGTCATGTATCGGCTTTCGCTCCCTCAAACCATCCCAATAATCAGCCACGAAGTCCACCATTTTCTTTCCCCAAATTCTAAACTCTTCGCCATTCATAGGGCCTGACTCTGTCTCCTCGGACAACATTTTCTCCCTCTAAGGTAGAGACTATTTAAAGACAAATCGAGTCGAGATAACAAAGAAATGGCGTGTTTCCTTCGTTCCTTCCTGCCTCGATCAATGCACGTCTGTCTGTAGTAAATTGGGCTCTCTACGGCCGACTGAGACAGAGATAAGAAAGGACAGAGCAAACAGACACAACCGGATTCACTAACGAACTAAACTGTCGCGTTGGGTTAGCAATTTGTTTGCTGAAGTAGAGAAACAGAAGTTTAGACCACTAGACTAGGACACTAAATCTTTTACAGTCAGGCACTTAGGGGGGTGCAAAAATTACGTAATGGTATTTTTGCCCATTTTCGGACCCCCCTCCCCCCGGATAATCGCCCGTAATAATTTCCTGACCCCCCCTCCCCTAATTACGTAATAATTTGGCTACCCCCCCGAAATTTCAATTTTTTTGAAGAGTTAGAGCCGAAAATTTTCCGTTCAATTCCATGTAAAATGACGTTCTTATTAAAATAGCATCTGTATACAGTAACAATTGATAATTTTCTTAGTTTTCTTTATTGATGAGCTACAACTACGTCATGTACGCATAGTCTTAGTTTTACGTAGAAGCCATCATTGGAAATTTGACTTTGTTCAGCGAATTTTGCTCGGAAAAAGCCGCACGAACCCTGTAAAAGATCGAGTCGATAAGTGTTATACCCTTATAAACTCTTAATAAGATGTCAAAGGTCACTCTTGCCATTTAGCATTTGAAAAATTTAAAAGCCCTGACTTAAACGGTAGCTACCTTCTCCAATCTAAACGTTCATCTAAGTGAAATTGAGAAAATTTACGCCCAATGGCTTCAAATCGAGACTACAAGTACATGTACTGTACATCAAAACAATTAAAATTATGTCCACTTTAGTGATTTCTCCACTTTAAAAAATTACGTAATGAAGTCGCCAACCCCCCCTCCCCCCACCGTAATGAATAGTAATCTTTTGGCGAACCCCCCCTCCCCCCCTCATGCCATTACGTAATTTTTGCACGCCCCCTTAACGCCGTTTATGGTACCGACACCATATAAGGTGCCGGTACCATATATGGTACCTGTACCTAGGGATGGGCAACGTAAATTAAAATCGGTAATTTACGTACACGTTATTTCTGTTTTACCAGATTTTAATTTCCGTAATCGTAACGTGTTACGGAAATTAAAACGGCCAATTTCTTGCTGTAACGCGTTACGTAAATTAATTTCCGTAACGTCGTAACGAATAAGATTCCAGCCAAACGTAAATTAATTTTTGTCTTTCTTCAAAAATCGCTAGTAGGTAGGTAGTAGCAATCGAATATGGCGGAAAAAATTATAAAATGAACTGTATGCAATGCAAATTTTAATTCTGTGTTTGTTCGATTGGAATTGAATTCGTTTTTTTAAATCTAACTTCACACCAAAATGAAGGAATGAAATGTGGGTATGTTTTTTGGCTGAATTACTGTAGCGCTGAGGGTTTTATAACTGCGCAGCAACTAGCCAACTACGTACGTACTACAGACTGTAGTCTACCTACCGCAAACTGATGGTTAAACGTATGACAGTACTTACAGTACATATAAGATTAGTAGTGAAGAAAACTATGTAACTTCACTTCTCTGTTTGAATGCATTTTAAATGTACAACATACTGTTGGCAAGTCCGACTGAACCTGGATCTATTAATAGGTTTTTAACCTGAAATTTGTGAACTTTAACCTGAACCTTAACCTACGTGTATTTTATTTCAGCCGGAGTTGAACCTGTTCCGTTTTGTTTGACTTTCTCAACAGGTTCAAATTTCAACTGCAAACTATGTAAAATTTTCGGTTGGACTGCACAAAATTTTAAAGATTTCATGTTTTTATATTTTCAAACTGAAACTGTCAGGAAACGAAAGTACACTGCCCTATAAAGTCTGATGTATGTTTTTCTGCCAGTAGAAAGGCTTATAGCTCAGAAAAGTTGCCAGCAGCGCAAAATATCTACAGTTTTTGGAGATATCGGTGGAGTTGAACTAGAACCTATTTCCAGGTTTTTTAGAAGATGGACTTGAACCTGAAATTTCGACGTTGGCTTTGACTTGAACCTGAACCTATTTTTCAACTCTGAACTTTCCAACAGTAGTACAACACCATACATGTCGTTGGGGGGGGTAAAGGGGGGGGGGGGGCCCGCCCCCCCCAAAGCCCGATTTTTCGGCAAAAGTCCCCCCCAGCGGATTTTTGGGGGGGGGACCTGAAAACCCACTTTTGGATTCCAAAGTAAAGAAAATTTTAGCCCAGACAATACATTCTGCAGCACAAAATTGGGTTTTCGGCTGCCATACAACCCAAAACAGGGTTTTGTAAGGGTTGGAAATCCTAAATAGGGTTTTTAGACTGCTTACAAACCCTGACTAGGGTTTTCAGGTTACTTTCATACCCTGATTAGGGTTTTTAGACTGCTTAGAAACCCTAAACAGGGTTTTCAGGTTACTTTTAAACCATGATTAGGGTTTTTAAGCTGCTTTGAAACACTAAACAGGGTTTTCAGGTTACTTTTAAACCCTGATTAGGGTTTTCAGGTTACTTTTAAACCCTGATTAGGGTTTTCAGGTTACTTTCAAACCCTGATTAGGGTTTTTAGGCTACTTTAAAACCCTAAACAGGGTTTCCAGGTTACTTTGAAACCCTGATTAGGGTTTTCAGGTTACTTTTAAACCCTGATTAGGGTTTTCAGGTTACTTTTAAACCTTGATTAGGGTTTTTAGGCTACTTCTAAACCCTGATTAGGGTTTTCAGGTTACTTTTAAACCCTGATTAGGGTTTTCATGTTACTTTCAAACCCTGATTAGGGTTTTTAGGCTACTCTGAAACCCTAAACAGGGTTTTCAGGTTACTTTTAAACCCTGATTAGGGTTTTCAGGTTACTTTTAAACCCTAATTAGGGTTTTTAGGCTACTCTGAAACCCTAAACAGGGTTTTCAGGTTACTTTTAAACCCGGATTAGGGTTTTCAGGTTACTTTCAAACCCTGATTAGGGTTTTCAGGTTACTTTCAAAGCCTGATTAGGGTTTTTAGGTTACTTAGAAACTCTAAACAGGGTTTTCAGGTTGATTAGAAACCCTAAACAGGGTTTAAGAACTGCATTCAAATCACTAAATAGGGTTTTTTAGTAATCTTATAAGTCAAAACAGGGTTTTGCGCGTGCCTCAGAATCGAAATTAGGGTTCTGTGAACTATTTTTAGTCAATATAACGCATTTCAATCAGTATTTTATCGCTGAAACTCATATTCAATACGTATTTTGAGCGCAAAACAGCTTTTTATTACATTCGTTGCTTCAATATTCGGTTTTTAAGGCATTTTTTTCAACCGGAACAGGGTTTTTAAGGCATTTTTAATGCAAAAACAGGGTTTTAAAGGCTTTTTTCGGTCCAAATAGGGTTTTGAAGCCATTTTTCGCCCCAGAATCCCTAAAAAAGGTCGACAAAACCCACTTTTTACCCCAAAAAAAGGTCGACAAAACCCACCTTTGGACCCCAAAAAAAGGTCGCAAACCCCACTTTGGACTTGGTCCCAAAACCCTATTTGGGATTTCAAAAAGGCCCCCCCCCACGGAAAAACCCAGCGACATGTATGTACAACACCTACACATGAATTTATAGTTCCCTGGTTTTTCTGCCTATTTTCTTATACAGGGAGATAACATATTGACAAATTCAAGCCTTCAAAAACGTATCTACAAGATATTTCGACTTACTAAAATTGACCGAAATTAACCGGTTTAGCAGTTCGAAGAGTGGGATTGGGCTTCTGTGCTACAAGAGCGAAAATTTTCGAAAAATTAGCCTTAAAAGTCGCATTTAAGTTTCAGTAGTAACCAAAAATATGCCTTTAATACAACAAAACAATGCGGTGGGCTCAGGATTCAACAGAAAAATCTGTTTTACGCTAGGAACGTAAATTAATTCATGTACGGAAATTAATTTACGTATTGCTAAATTTTGATTTTCGTATTCGTTTAATTTCCGTATCCGGATTTTTTTAATTACGGTAACTGTTAAGCGTAACGTAAATTAAAAATCGGCGCTTAATTTACGTTACGCGTTACGAAAATTAATTTACGTGCCCATCCCTACCTGTACCTAGGCTAGTGGCACCATATATGGTACCGGTACGTACCGGCACCAATGCGAAGGTACGGGTACCATATATGGTACCGGTACCATGGTACCACCACAGGCCTCGAACGTGGGGGTGCCATATATGGTACCGGTACCATGGTACCACCACAACAGGCCCCGAAGGTGGGGGTACCGTGTATGGTACCGGGCAGCTTATATGGTGTGGGTACCATAAACGGCGTTAAGTGCCTGACTGTTTTAAATAACCTTTTGTTACACAGCACGCCCAAAAATTGGGATCAGATATCCGTCATACATTATCGGATATCCGCCTAAACTATAGGCAACGATAGTGCGCAGAACCCTATTCAAAACCCGAGGGATTGCCGCTTCGCTCGAGGACGCAGGCTCTTCGTGCTGGGACCCAGTTGATCGGTCGACGAGAGAAGAATCGAGCGGGATTTGGCGGAGCGCCGGCCCAATCAGTAAGGCAGTGACGGGAGCTCGTTGGAGGATCATTGGCCGGGGCGGAGCTTCGGGAGCCACGACGGCCCTTGATAGGCCCACATTTGATCGATCTTTTTGGCCGTCTGGGCAGTAACTAATTCTTTTTCACTTTATTGGCTTTAGTGTGCTATTAACCAGACTCGTACAATCATGTAGAGAATTTTGATGAGCAGGAAACCTCCAATTTCTTGTTTCATAATAGAACAAAAATCGCTCTTCCCTTCCAAAACTGCACCGGTTTTTTCCCTTTTAGAACGCTGGTTTCCATTGGAATCTCTTGATGTAGAGAAGATAGCATCGTTTCATTGGAGTGTGTTGTATTTGTATGTGTGCTCATGTGTTGAACAGAATACACTAGTATTTGACTAACTCGACCAAAATCAATTTCAAGCGCTGATATGACTGTAAAAAAACTATACCTCCGATGGAAAAACATCAGGTTTAATCAAGCTCCACCTATCAGACCAGACATACAGTGCAGTTAGTTTTACAAAGAAACGCAAACTGAAATTCTCAAAGAATAACACAGCCCTAACTTAAGAACACTGGTGAACCAAAAGGCGAACAATCCATGGACGGATGCTGATAATTTTTATTGGTTAAAACGAATAGAAAAAACAGTCGCGTCTGTGGCGCAATTGCAAAACAACATTTGAGAAGAACTGTGTTAGGAAAGGAACAGAAAAGTTAGAGTATCAAAGATCTGTCCTACGGTGTTTATTTCTCGCCTAAACTGTGGCGTTTGGTTAGTTTGTGCACTGCGATTGGTTCTTGGCCTTGCATTTTGCTTGTAATTTCTAGACCCAGTTTTTTCATCGTTGCTGCATCTGTCTCGTCCTTTCCTGCTGCCTGAAAGATCGGCTCCCACTGTTTACCAACACCCGCAGCCCCTTCTTGTTCAAATTTCCGCACTTTCTCAGTCCATCCAGCCATAACTTTCCTTGCCGCTTCCTTGGCTTCGCTATCTTGCAAGCTCTTCAACTCGAAAATTCCGTCCGCTTTCAGACCGTGGTAAAAGTGGCTGATTTGGACTTGCAACGCGTTATGTTCTTGCTCTACTTGCACCGCACTGCTTGCCATCATCTCACTCGCGTCTTTCAATTGGTCAGCCCTTGCTCTTGCACGTCTTTCTCCATAGGTGCCCTTCATTCGGATTGCTTCTGTCTCCGCTTCTTTGGCTTGGTTCTTCAGTTTCAGCGCATAGTGTGTGGCTTGGTCCAATTCCTTTCGGTGTACTCTCTCCAGCTGCTCAAGGGCATCATCCACTTTCCTGATCGCTTGCGCTGACTCATCTGAAAATACTTTGCCCGTTCTCTTCATCACTGCTGCCGCGTTCTGTAGTTCCACCATAAAGGCCATCTGCTTAGTTGCTGTTTCCAAACCAATTGCATTTACCATTTTCCGCTGTCGCGCCGCCAGATCTGCAATAGCGCCAGCTGCTTGATCTTGACGGCGAAAAGCCAGAGCTTCGAGTTTCTGGGCTCGAGCTTCGGTCTTCTCTCCAGCGAATGCCTTCGTTTGACTGTGCGCCATGTCTGCTCTAGCTCCTAATCTGTCGGCCCGGCTTTGAAGATGTCTGGCGTGCTGTTCGGCCGCGTCCACTGCCATCTGATGCTCTCGTAGGCCAGGGTTCATCAGCATCAATTCATCTGCCTGGCTGGCTGCAGTCTTGGCTTTCTTGGCCAGTTTTCTGGTAAGCTTAGCGTCGAACCAATCACGCAGCTTCATCTTCAAGTCGCCGATCCAGTGGCCGATTCTGGTGAGTATGCCGGCATCACCTGCCTTCCGACTGACCGGGTCTTCGAGCAGGTGTTCAAGTAGAGACGGTGTGGTTCGTTTGGTCCGATTGAGGGCGCACAGAGCATTGCAACACTGATCAGTGGCAAGTGGCTTCAAGCAGTGATGAGTACGAGGAATGGCTGAAAACAACTCAGTAAGACAGCGGAAAGCAGCTAATAGCTATACGTACTTGAGAAGCAGTTGTGTTGACATTGGTTTGTACAATTGCAGCTGGCACAAAGACGCTCACAAGTGTCAGGGATCCTTCTGCCAATTGCCGTTGCGCAGATCACTGACAACACAACACACAATTCTATTTTCATGCTGGCGCACAGACCTCAACAACTACAAAACATAAGAACACGTATTTTACACAACAGAACAGGAAGTGAGATTATGTAGAACGTACAGTAGTAGATGTTCAGAGGCAATTTGGCCGTACGTATATCTGCTTATTTACTTTACGTATGCATCAGTTTTCAGAGTTTCATGTGGTAAGAGAGCGTGCTACAATAAAGTTATGGTGTTTTTTGCGATTTTCGGACCCTTTCCCCCTGATAATCGCTCGTAGTGATGTAAAATTATGGAATTTAATTTCAATTCAATTACAATTAAATTATTGACTCAGTTTTTATTTTTAAATTAACTAAATGATTTTTCATTATTTTATTTTCAGCTACAATTATATTATTACTGCATTGCGGAAAATTTCAATTGTGAATTTTAGCTAAAATTTTGGGTCTGAATAGGGCAAAGGGGCAAAACTCGATCAGTTCAGAGACTGACTCCTTAAGTATTTAATTTCACTGATTCAGAAAAAATAATTTGGTCTGGCTGAAAAGGTTTACCCAACCATACCTATAGTACAAATTTAGCTAGGAAAATTTTCATACCAGATTCGTTTTCTACACCGAAAACTGTCCTAGAATATCGATATTAGAACTTTCAAAAACGATTTTGAATTTCTTTTGACCCGCCAGCGTATCACTTTTGGCCCGTTTTCTAGTGCAGAGACAATTAAGACTATAGATTGAATCAAAGAGTAAGTCTAACTTCATCCTAAGGTTCATTCCTCCCGAATCTACGTAGAAACTAGCCTAAAACCTGATCACACTGCTGAATAGAATAGAAGCCCTCGGTTCCAAATAAGCGAAGGATAGTGTGACTGTATCTAAATCGGATAATCAACGCGTCATGCATAAGTGAAATGCACGCCGCTTCCCTCGCAATTCGGCAGCGAAACCTACCTTGTATGTACGTAGCTTAGCCTGTACAGCCTTTACTGACTTAAAGGGCGATGTAGATTAGACTGCGATCGAACAAAAGGCTATTGTTGGCCTAAACGTGTTCGGACAAGCTTGTTTGAGCGGTAGAAAGTTGCATACGGACGGGTCTCGTTTATTTATGCACTGACAGACAACAGCAATTGCATGCTTGCAAAAGACAAAAAGACCAAATTACACTAAACATAAACAGACTGTAAAAGTTGGTGCACACTTGTTACTCGATTCTACATAGAAAAATCGGTTTATTACGAGAATAAATCGCACGTATCTTGATTATTAGATCAACGTTGGCATGCCGAGAGATTCAAGCGCTGACTACAGGACTGCTCCAGTCGGGTTCGCCTACAGTATTGCGATGATTGCGAGTAGCGTTGCCGAACCATTCCAACTGTTTAATCAGATTCGACGCTCCTTTCTCCAGACGCTCCACTTGGTCCACCGGCTTGCCGCTTTCGTCCATCGTCTGAAATCATTCTGTTAAAATAAATAGCCTACAATTAGTGAAGTAAAATTATGGATTTTTCAATTTCAATTCAATTACAATTAAATTCTTGGCTCAGTTTTTTATTAAATTTAATTAAATTAATTGAAAAGTTGTTCTATAATTTTTCATTACAATTACAATTTCAATTAATGGAACCGCGGAAAATTTCAGTTTTTCCCAGGACTTGGAAAAATGTCCATGAAGCTTAGGGACACCTGGTTGGCTGCTGCCCAACCAGGCGAGAAAATATTTAAAAAGTTGTATGGCAACATATCCTTTCTGATTTGAGCTAATTAGAGAGCCAAGTATATATGCTCAAGATGGGCTACGCATAAGTAGGGGTAATAGCCATGTACGGACAAAATCCTGGACTCAGACATGGGCAAAGGGGGATGCAGGGGGTTTGAGACCCCTCAGGCCACTGCTACCTCCTCAGGAATTTTTAGAAAGGATTTTGTATAGAAAATTATGATAACAGTATGCCTGTGTAAATGAGAACAGAATAAATAGGTTATTTTAACCTTTCTTATCGAAAAATAAGCCTAAAACCTTGATTTTAGTAAAAAAATTACTTTTGGCTTACCATCCTCTCAATCCCGTTTAGACGCCGCTACAGGATTTGAAAATTTACTACCCCCTCAGCCGAAATGCCACCCTGTATCGGCCTGGAGTGATAGGAGGGGACAAAAATAAAAAGCAACCAAAACGGACAAACTGTATCTACAGTATACTACACTGACCTATATACTGTACCTTGTGAACCAGTCCAACACCAAGCGTGTACGGTATAGGCGGGGCTCCCATCTCACACATGAAAGCGCGTAGGTTCTGCGTGGCTCGGGCGCCTCCTCCAGGACCTATAGTACCAAAGAAACACCACTCATAGTGGTACTACATCATACATGTAACAGGGGGGTCTGGGGGTCTGCCCCCCACCCGACTTAGGCCAGACCCCCCGGATGGGACCCCCGCCCCGAGACGATTTCGCCGACCCCCCCTCCGATTTTTCTGGCAAGTAAATTTTTGAGCAAATTTTTGCAATTTTTTACAATTTCAGACACAAAAATTGCCAAAATCGCCTGCAAAACAGCACTTTTTAGCTGTATTTCAGCCCAAATTAGCGGCGATTTTTAGCCAAAAATTTGCGATTTTTTCGATTTTTGAGCGTTTTATTTTACTGCCCTACCCCCCTCCCAAAATTTTGGCCCCCACCCCCCGGCGGGCGCCAGACCCCCCAACCCCCTCCCCCCTTCGGCGGATGACCTGTTACATGTAGTATGTACTAGATAGATGGGCCGGGGGATGAGGGGGTTGACCCTCTGGCCGGCCAATACCACCCCTTCGGTCGGTCATCCCCTCACCGGCCCGACGACCCTCCCTCCGAAAATTTTGGTGACCTTTTTTGAGAAAAATAGAAGTTTTGGGTCAAAACCCCCCTCGACGGTCCATACCCCCTCGGCCGGCCATACTCCCTCCAAACTTTTGGCGACCATTTTTGGGAAGCAATTTTATACTCTCCAGACCCCCGGGCGAAAAACCGCATACCCCTCCGGATTATTTTCTTTTTCCGGCCCATGTATGTGGTACTACTACGTAGCTGAAGGTAAAAATTAGCATAAACCAACCCATAGAGTAGGTAACGATAGCACTGGACTTGAAAGCGTAGGCCCGCGGGGGTGCATGGTCGAGTAAGTTGGTGAGAGCTGGTGGGGGGCAGGAGTTGTACTCTGCCGACACCAGAACGTAGGCATCTGCCTCCTTTACCATTGAATTGTACTCACTGACGTTGCCTGGCGATTGAGCTGGATCTGGGTAGAAGTGATAGGGCTGCTCTAAGAGGGGCAGTTTCAGTTGAACCGGGTCTGAAATAGGTTGCTTCTTTATACTCTTTGCTCAGGGATGCCTCCAGACATGGGCAAAGGGGGGCTGAGGGGGTTGGTCCCCCTCAGACTCTGACCTACCCCCTCAGGAATTTTTTTTGGCTCATAATGCAGTTTGGTAGCTGTAATATCAACGTAATGCCTGCATCAGCTGGCTTCTGTCTGGTTCTATCTGCTCACGCGCCCTTGTTTGTTCGCAAGAATGCCTCACAAAAGATCACAAACTCAGTTCAGAGCCGCGTTTTTTCAAAAATGGTTTTATAGTATGTAGTTACTACCTTATTTGTGGTTTTTGTCCTGTTAATACTGGGAGTCTCTCAGCTATTATGGTCGCTACCGACTTTAGTTTGGAATTTCTATCTTTCTGGAAGGGCCTTAGATGAACTGATGAATAATGAAGAAGAAACCGAATTGGAAGGGAAAGTGGTACAACGCCCTAGTGCCATTATCTTCTAACATGTTATTTAAAAATAAACGTATTTTTTGCAAGACCGACATCGCAAGAGCCAAAACTGTCGGTTCAACTTGGAAGACAGGAGAATGGCCAGCAATTGGTTCAGCAAAAATTGTTGAACTTCTGTTGTGGTCACAGTATAGTGTGTTGTGTACTCTTAGATAAGATGATGTGAAATTGAAAAGTTTAGAGTAAGGAAAGTACAGGAAAGTGCTTTGAATTGAACAGTGGAACCTCCTTTGTAAATGTCAGGAGCATTATTTATTACCCTTTTACTGTCTTGCCATTCATAATAGGAACAAGCATTTCCACTTCCTCAGGCAGGACCCATAGCTCCGCCACATGCTCATGTCTCTGGAACGGAATGATGATGTTAACCTACTGACTGACACTAGACAAATAGTTTCTGTATGACATTGACAACACTAAAACTAATTGGCCATTAGATTTGATAGCTAAAATCGTCAAGGACACCGTTGCTAATCATACAGCGATGTAGAGAGCGATCGAATTTCTGTTGGCCTAACATTTACCAGTCACTCCGTTCTGGCTCTAGCTCCACGATGATAGCCTACTTTTGTTTGAGTATCTCTATTTCTTGTTCCTATATTCTTACGATCCTAGGTAAGAACGACCAACCAACTGACTGACCAGCTGACCAACCAACTGACCAACCTTTTTTAATGAAAGTTTTTATTGACTGACCGACCAACTGACCGACCAAACGACCAACCGACCGACCGACTGACCGACCAACCAACCAACCGACTGACCGACCGACCAACCGACCGACCGACCGACCGACCGACCGACCGACCAACCGACCGACCGACCGACCGACCGACCGACCGACCGACCGACCGACCGACCGACCGATTGACCGATGGACCGATTGACCGACTGACTGATAGCTGAATGACCTACCTAATGTGTGACAGACTCTCCAACGACCTACTGACTGACTGACTATCTCTAACATAGTGACTGGCCAAATAATGGCCCGGTTGACCAATGTTGGTAGATGTTTTCCAGCCGTGGAAAAAACCTACAAAATCCAGAAAGCTGACCACAAACTAATCAACCTAAGTCATGCCTTCATCAGCAACTTGGTTGAAGTGCACCACGGGCAGTCAAAGTTTTCATGTGCCCGATTGTGCAAGAAATCAGCCAAATGTGTCAGTTTTGCCACGAATCAAGCCACAGGCGAGTGTGAGCTGTACACCCAATTCGCCAGTGTCATTGACAGATATCAGTCAGCTCCAGGCTTCAACCTGTACCAACTGATCAAAGAGGCTGGCAGCCCCATATCTGCCAAGTTTCAGACTCAAGGTTCTAACATGACACATATTTCTGCTAATTACATAAATATACATAATTAGATATTTGTGCTCTTATCGGCTTGCACTCTAGGTAAGCTGCTCATGATCGGAGGTCCTGGCCCAGACAAGGAAACCACCATGGACCTGTTTGACATAGTCTCAGGCTTAGGTCAGAGTCTGAGCTTGAACCTGCCTCACTCACTATACTGGTCGTCAGTCCAGGGTGCCCAACTGTTCAGTGATGGCACTGTGGCACTGATTGCGGGTGTGTCCACAGACCCAAACTTGAAGAAAGTGCTCCTGCTGGACCTGGTCGGTAACAACTTCACTGTTAGCACAGAGCCGGCCATACTGCAATCGAACAAGATCGCTCGTCCAGCAGCCACCATGGTTGATGACTGTCTCTACATGTGTGGTGGGTATGACATGAAAGATGCAATATACACAGCTGCCTGCGGCAAACTGTGCAAAGCTGGGACAGCTTTTGACTGGCAATCCTTGCCGCCAGCACCCTATGCAGTTCAGGCTTCACGGCTGGCATATCTGGACAACACACTCTATCTGCTTGGTGGTGAACATAATTCGCAGCATGAGAAGCGGATGTACAGCTTTGTGCTACCAAATGGGCCATGGCAACAGAGGCCAAGTATGAGTTCTGTTCGTGCCCAGCCGAGTGTAGCTGTTCTGAACCAGGAGATCTTTGTCTGCGGGGGTATGGCGGCCCCACCAGAGTACCTAGCCTCCTGCGAAAAGTACAGTCGAGGCATGGACAGTTGGAGTAATGCGACATCGATGACTGAAAAACGGGACGCAGGAGCTCTGCAGCAGTTCGGTGGAAAGTTGTATGCAGTGAGTGGCAGCGATGGATTAAATCCCAGCAGCGCTGAACAGTCGGTGGAGGTGTTCGATCCAGAGACCAATGCATGGACGCATTTGGGAAATGTCTTGCCAACAGACAGATACGATGCGGCTTTTGTGTTGATTTAGCTAATTTAGTAGCGATCTCATCCCAAAACTCTCCCTCAAAATTGCCTTGTCTCGTTTCCAGGGCTACCTCTACCAAAGTTGATGTTGTTTTCTGCAGAGATGACAGAATATTCAGAGAATATGGTATTGGGTAGTGGTATCGTATTGGTATTGGTATACAGAATATTGAGAAAATATGTTATTCGGTAGTGGTATTGCATTGGTATTGGTATACAGAATATTGAGAAAATATGGTATTGGGTAGTGGTATTGTATTGGTATTGGTACACAGAATATTGAGAAAATATGATATTTGGTAGTGGTATTGTATTGGTATTGGTATACAGAATATTGAGAGAATATGGTATTGGGTAGTGGTATTGTATTGGTATTGGTATACAGAATATTGAGAGAATATGGTATTGGGTAATGGTATTGTATTGGTGTTGGTACACAGAATATTGAGAAAATATGATATTCGGTAGTGGTATTGCATTGGTATTGGTATACAGAATATTGAGAAAATATGGTATTGGGTAGTGGTATTGTATTGGTATTGGTATACAGAATATTGAGAGAATATGGTATTGGGTATTGTATTGTTTAGTGGTTTAGTTTTACACAGATGATTTGAAGATTTTTTGGCTTTTTTACAGATTTTGTTTTTAGGAGAGATGAAGGAGAAATTAGAACATGTTATGAGGGGAATTAGTTCTCATAGATCAGATGTCAAAGTGGATGGTCTGATTTAGTAGACGAAGCAGACAAACCCAAGCTTGTCAATTGTCAGCAGATTTGTGTCCGCTTTCAGCTGTCTTACACTGTTGTACTTGACAAATTTAAAATGCGCCCGCCGTGCCGTATCTATGTATTGTATTTGATCCACTGTTTGCTTCTTGTGTATAAGTATGTATGTGCATGGACTCAGAGTTCTCACTCCACGCAGACATGGGCTAGCATTTCGGCTGATGGGGGTAGAATTTTCAATTCCTGAGGGGGCCTGAGGGGGGTAGGAGCGCCTGATGGGGGGGCTGAGGGGGTGGTAAGCCAAAAAGTCCGATTTTTGGCGAAAATCAGGGTTCTTTGGCATATTTTTCATTAAAATAAGTTAAAATTAGCTATTCTGAGCTCATTTACGCCTATTCCAGGCATATTTTCATCATATTTTCTATACAAAATTCTTCCCAAAAATTCCTGATGGGGGGTAGCGGCCGGCTGATGGGGGGGGGTAGATCAGAGCCTGATGGGGGGCCAACGCCCTCAGCCCTACCTTTGCCCATGTCTGACTCCACGCACTGTTTAGTTACTTGCCACTCCGAATGTCAGACGCAGTAATAGACTATCTAATAGTAAAGCTGCTTTTGTTCCTGGCAGACACTACTCTCGATTCAATCAAACTCTCTTAGCAATTTTATGGGTCAGAAAGCATCATGAGAAATGCGGCACTCTAGAAAATCGTCAGTTTCGATGCTTTCCACAACTGGATGGATCGGCCAATTCTCTATAGTGCCATTTTAGCTTAGCGAATCGGAGCTGGCCAGAACATTGAGTGGATGCTCACAGTGGCGTACCCAGGGGGTGTAGGGGGTGTGCACCCCCTTTGAGGTGGAGGTAGGGAGGAAAAATTAGACAAAAAATAAGAGAAATGAATTAATTTTGTACTAAAACTGTCGATTTTAGGCTCAGAATACCTTTTAAATGCGTTTTCAAAGGCTAAATTTTCAAAAATTTCTCGCCCTAGTCGGGCAGGCCACATTAAACTACTAAAACTTGTAGTAATTTGTGTCAATTTTAAGCTCAGAATGCTTTTTAAACACGTTTTTCAAGGCTAATTTTGCGAACGCTAAGGAAACGAATTCACACCAAGGATATGGTACACAGGCACTGTACGATTTTAGGCAGGTAAACTGCCGGAATGCCCGCTTTCTCTATTCTTTCGTTCTCTTGAAAAACCGAAAACTTACTTAAAAAGGAACAATTCACAAAGTTAGGAGAGTTATAATCAAATTTTGCCAAAAATTGGTGTTAGCAAAAAATTATCTGATCAAAAACAGAATAATTCAGTGTTTAAAAGTATTCCGTATAAAAAATACCGTACACCATATTACGAAAAATACTACTGATAACCCACAAAAACAATCAAAACGCACCAGCTAACGTAGGGAGATGTCCAGCATCTTTCAGCTTCTGAACAACGAATTTGGCCACTCGTTCACCGTTTCGGCCATTCCTAGTTGAACCGAGCAAGACCAGAACTTTCAGACCTGACATTTGTCTGTCTTTACTTTTGGCTGAACTGCTAGAAGAATACATCAAACGACTACTAGACTTCAGATAACTCGGCGTGGCATAATTGGAGAAACAGTTAAGCTTTGCGCCGTAGTCAAGGAGACCAAATATAGACTTGGTATGTGTACATACTGCATAGGTACTCTAGTAAAGCGAATTGTATCGATTGGAAATAGTAGACATAGACGGAAATAATCTTATGCCTTCAACCCATCAGTGCAGTGAGATCAAAATACAACAGCTGAATATTGACTCTACGCATCACTACAGTCAGTCCATGAATAATACGACGTTGTTCAGAAAGGGGTGGGGTATACATGTAACATTCATCCGCCGAAGGGGGAGCGGGTGTTGGGGGAGGTGTGGCGCCGGCCGCGGGGGGGGCGGTCTGCTGAACCCAAATTCCAGGGAGGGGTTGGATAGTAAAAACGCTAAAAAATCGCTAATCTGAACTGAAATACAGCTAAAAAGTGCTGTTCTACAGGCGATTTTGGTAATTTTTGTCTCTGAAATTGCAAAAATTTGCTCAAACAATTACTTGTCAGAAAATAGGAGGGGGGTCGGAAAAATCGTCCCGGGGGGCCTGGCCGATGTCGGTGGGGGCAGACCCCTTTGTTACATGCATACATTTAACTGGGGGTTCTGGGGGGGTCTGCCCCCCACCCGAAATAGGCCAGACCCCCCCCCCCCGAGACGATTTCACCGACCCCCCCCCCTCCGATTTTTCTGGCAAGTAAATTTTCGAGCAAATTTTTGCAATTTTTTACAATTTCACACACAAAAATTGCCAAAATCGCCTGCAAAACAGCACTTTTTAGCTGTATTTCAGCCCAAATTAGCGATTTTTGGCAATTTTTAGCCGAAAAATAGCGATTTTTTCGATTTTTGAGCGTTTTTTAGTGCCCACCCCCGCCCCCCAAGTTGTGGCTCAGACCCCCCCCGGGCGGCGCCAGACCCCCCCCCAACCCCCCTCCCCCCATCGGCGGATGACCTGTTACATGTATGGTTACATGTACGGGTTGGGGGAGGAAAACTCAACCGAATTCATCTTTCCAACTGCCAAAAAAGGTAGTACGCTGTCAAAAAACTCCTTTTTCATTAGTTTCTTTTCTACAGAAGTGTATACACAGTATTGCATTTTTTGCATATCCCCGATACAGTACCAAGTTTAGTCGGGGGGGGGGGGTAGGATGTCCTTCGTCAGGAGGGGTGGGGGTGCAAAATCTTGAATTTTTGAACATCGTAGTTTATGAACAGACCCTAAGGCAATACATTAAACAGTCGCTGGTTGGAAAATAGGGCTTGTGGGTCTTACATAGCTGAGCCAACATTCTGGGACGGGGTAGAATACAAAAAATTGTTGTTAAATCACCGATTAGGGCTGCAATTTAGCTAAAAACAGGCGTTCTACAGGCAATTTTAGCAGTTTTAGATTTTGAAATCAAATTGTAAGTCTCAGAAAATTGGTGCACAATCGCAAACTGTGTAAAAAACTGTCTAAAAAACTGTGTAACAGACTTAGGCCAGTTAAATAGGTCAAAACAGCAGCTGTAAATAACATACATAGACAGACCTCAAATACATAACGTACAAATGCGTAAATAATGCAGAGCGCAAAACGCGAGAAATCACAAGCTAAACAAGCACAACATTTTTGTACAGAAAAAAATAAATAGAATTCTTAGATTGACAGTCAGGGCATTATAATAATGTAAAGCTATAATAAGCCCGATTCGGCTATTTTGTAGCTATACATGGCAAAGTGCCAGTATTGGCTAATGTAGCCATCTATACGTAGCTTGCAGTTATAGACAGTTATTTTTTGTTTTTTTATAGCTATCTATGGCTATGGACACACGTTTTCAACACAGCTACGGCTATAAGTAGATGTCTTTATTAGTCAATACTGGCACTTTGCCATGTTTAGCTACAAAATAGCCGAATCGGGCTTATTATAGCTTTACATGGCTATACTCCCCTGACTGACTGATGATAAAGCTAAATAAATTTTACCAAAATACCCGTTCAACAACACAGATAACTATTTAAAAACAGAAACAGGTCTTTGCTGCTTTAAACAAAAAAAGCACGCATGTACGTACTACACACAGAGCGCTCTAAACACGAGACTAGGCACTAGGCAGAGGCATTTGACGAGAAATGAAATTCGAACCTAACTAGACACAAAAAGTTCGGACCGGTTCTGTTAAAGCCAAAGCCACCAGTTGTCAGAACAGATAAAAATCGATAAATGCACTACTTGAAGAAGAAATAAACAGAACAAAGCGAAGTTTAGACCAAAACCGGCTCATTTTGCTCGCTTTTCTTCAAACTTATCGACTCCCCAACTGATTCTGCCTTCAGCTGCCTTCGCACCTGCATTGCGATGAAACCCAGTAGATTTCTGCCATTGCCCAGCAACGGAATGTAGGGAACTGTTTCAGCAGATAAAAAGGTGGGAATCTAGAAAAACTAATGCTAATTGATTCGGTGTTTGAACGCATTTCGCTACAGTCATGTCTCGTTAATCCTGACAAGTTGGGACCGGCCAATTTTGTCCGGATTAACGAATCAAAGCTAAAACACCGTTTTTCAGATCAAAGGTCTAAATGACTGCTTTTTGTTAGTTTCATTTCAGATTCTGCAGCTGTACCTCCTAATTAAAACCCAAAAACTTATTTCAGCTGATTATAGCTCCTAAAAAGGCAAAAATAATCATATTATGACTCAACGAAAAGCATTATTCAATTGAAAATTCACACTGAATTGAAAAATTGCGGCATGTCCAAATTAACCAAATCCGGATTAACGAGTCATATAAACATGGGGGAAAATTGGGACTTAGCTTAATCTTGTCCGGAAGGCGAATATCCGGATTAACGAGGTCCGGATTAACGAGACATGACTGTACATAATACATTCTGGAAAATGTAGCCAAACGATATACATGGTGTCCTACGAATTTATCACCAGTTTCCTCTTGTTGTTACTTTTGTGCTCGTCATATCAATTTCGCTAAAATTTTAGAACAACATGCGCACATCCTCAGAAATTTATACTCTCAAAATTTTAGCCAAGTCTGTTAGCTCAACCACTAGTTACGTACTTCCACAATTTGACTTTGATTCCACTTTGACGGCGAACACGTGCAAGTGTATAAAGGTGCATTCATACTCGTGTAGAAAGATGGCCAGGCGACTTTTCTGTAGGGCGACTCATTTGTAATATACCCACCAACACGCCACGTCTCATCTTCCAGGTGTTGTTGCCGGCGGAAGATGTGACGAGGCGTGTTGGTGCGCATATTACAAATCAGTCGCCCTACAGAAAAGTCGCCTGACGATCTTTTTCTACACCAGTTTGAATCCACCTTAACAAGTGGTTGAATTGACAGACTTGGCCAGAATTTTGGGCGCAGAAATGCTGAGGTTCTGTGCATGTTTGTTATGTTAAGTTTTCAGCAAAATTCATTTACCAACACAAAAGTAACAGCAAGACACGATAATAGATGCGTAGGACACACTGTAAAGGTATGTGCCTTGATTTTGCATCCAAGATGTTGCTGTAGCCAGTGCGAGAACTTATCTTGACCAATGCCTGCGGCAAACAGTCTGTCCATTTGGTATGTATGCACCAGTAATTTTTCTCCCGTTTCAAGCAGCTTCTCTTTCAGGTTGGGATGCTGACGAAACTTGCTTAACATGGCGTGCTGAACACAAATACAGTACGTACTGCCTTTTACAATTCAATTACTATAGTTAACGGGTATTAGAACGGTACCTCAATAGCTTTAAGACCATCATTAAGCTTCCATTTTTCCAATTCTTCCGCTGAGACAGTGCCTTTGACCAGCCGGCGCGAAGTAACCTTACACGATCCGGGATCGGAGATGCGGCGCACCTGCAGCGAAAACTTCGCACCGCAGAACGCCTGCACTTTACAGCATTGGTAATAGTGCTCGACGGTTGGGTAGACCGCACCTTCTATGGTCACTGGCGCCTTAAAAGGTACTCTTGGACCAATTAAGCATTCGCGGCAAGCACACTGCTCACTCTATAGAAATTGGCCAGCCAGTGATTTCGGCCGGAAAAGCAAAGAACGTTCTGAGGGTTGATTGATAGCTGGGTGGTTTGCAGGGTTTCTGGAGGCTCCACTACCTGCAAGGATGAAAGTGGTGGAATGACCTTTCAGCTACAGATGGGACAGGTTAAAAGTACCGTATAGCATTTTCGATATGGTATAATTACTGTTGTTTGGTATTGGATTTTCCGATTGTGTATGTGTATGTGTATACACATTTACATTCAAATGTGTATGGTAATTTGTGTATACACATTCAACAACAATGTGCATTTTTGTGTATATTTGTGTATGTGTACTGTACTGAAAATGCAAATTTTTTGGTAGATTTTAAGCCAGAAATAGTAGGAAAATCAAATCTCTCAACGTCTGCTGCTTGAAACCTTGGATAGCTTTGAAGTCGAGTTACTTAGGCCGCTTGAAGGCTTTACGAGGATAACTACTGTTTATTACTGCAGCAAAGCAACTTTGCCTTATTCGTAAATTTTTCAGTCTACTAGTCTTTGCACTGGCGTTAGTCAAGGTGTTTACATTTAATGTACATGAAATTTTAGAGGCGCGTTTAAATCTTAGAGACATTTGCGTATTAGTTTTTATTACATTGTCCAACCAGTCCGGTTTGTGTTTCACAGTATTTACATCACAGCGGTTCCCGTTTTCATCAATTTATCTTCTTTTATTTTTTTTTATTTCCTACACTTTTTGGACGCGACAGCCTGTTTTGCTGTTGCCTCTTACTCTATATACAGCATAGATAAAAAAAAATGTCCCATCGCTTTTTCGGCCTTCACTCAAACGTTTCGTTCTCAGTCATTTCTTTACCGATTTGGCTCAAATTTTCAGCAAAAATTAACAACATGGTTGGGTAAATATTCTGCAAGTGTGGTGCCAAAATTCCGACTCATACTGGTTTTATGACCCGAAAACTAGGAATGAGGGTGGTCCACGCAAATTTATTTTTTTTCGGTAATACAAGGAGTACAGTCCTGAAACTTGCAGGAATGATTGATGTTGCTATTGGGCATAACATACTAAGCGGGCAGCCCTGTAGCTCAAAGGGCACTAAAATGGGGGAATTTCAAAAACATGAGTGAAAATCCCATAGTTAAGAAATCTGCACCTTCTAGAATCAAAGCGCTGAATCTGTTGTTAATCAACATAGATTGTAGCAGGAAGTTCGACAAATAAATGAACCTGATATTTTAGCTCTGTTCCACACCATAGTAACCATCCCTGCAGCGTTTTTTGAAAATTGAAAATCTTTAGAATCGTCATTTTGCCGGTTTTACGAAGAAAAGTAATATTTCGTCATGTTTTTGAAATTCCCCCATTTTAGTGCCCTTTGAGCTACAGGGCTGCCCGCTTAGTATGTTATGCCCAATAGCAACCTCAATCATTCCTGCAAGTTTCAGGCCTGTACTCCTTGTATTACCAAAAAAAATTAAATTTGCGTGGACCACCCTCCTTCCTAGTTTTCGGGTCACAAAACCAGTATGACTCGGAATTTTGGCACCACACTTTCAGAATATTTAGCCAACCATGTTGTTAATTTTTGCTGAAAATTTGAGCCAAATCGGTAAAGAAATGACTGAGAACGAAACGTTTGAGTGAAGGCCGAAAAAGCGATGGGACATTTTTTTTTAATCTATACTGTACATATACATATTACGTTTCGTTTTTCCCGAAATATACCGAATACTATTACCTGCCCGAATATCATACCTTACCAAGACATTCACTTCGTAAGCAGTGCTAAGTAATTCCAGGCAAAATAGTTGATTACTGTTACAGACACAGTTGTTAAGGTCAACAATTTAAAAAAAACCTATTTCTTAAAAAAACTTTTTTGAAGGCTCAAAAAATTTTTTTTAAAAAATCAATATACAAATTAAGGCAAAAAGAGGGGAAATTCACGTACATACATGGAATTTTTTGTAACTTCTTTGCAACCAGCCAACATTTTATCCAGCAACCTGAATAATACTTCTTTTGCATTGAGCTAAACAGCGACTGCTTAAGAAATTCTTGCTTAGGATAGGATTCACCTAGAAGTGCCTCTAAAGGCAATTTTCGGTGAAATTATGCAGTTATAGGCAGTGTTTAGACCTGTATTGGCGTTTTCGAACAGGTTTCTTAACTGACTTGAGGTGCAAAAGTGGAAAATTTGTTCTAAGTACCTGTACTAGCACGCTGGACCCCCCTAAACAAAAAAATTTTTTGAACAACCGTGCTTACAGAGTCCGTTTTCCATCACGTACAATCAAGAACAAAGAGATTTGACGTGACGTTTCTGAAATTTTTAACACTATGTAAAATTCCTAACTGCCACTTTTTTCGGGAAAAAAGGAAAACATCTCTACATATATGCAAGAAGCGACAGCAAGACAGGCTGTCGCGTCCAAAAACTGTATGAAATAAAAAAGAAAAAATAATGCAAAAAAACTGGGACCGCTGTGATATAAATGGCGTGAAACACAAACCGGACTGGTTGGGACAATGCGATAAAAATTTAATACGCAAATGTCTCTAAGATTTAAACGCGCTTCTAAAATTACCTCTAAACACCTTCAATAACACCAGTGGCAAGGCTAGTAGATTGAAAAACTGATGAATAAGACACAGTTACTAGGGTCAAGAATTGCTTTAAAAATGCTATTTTTAGAAAGCTAAAAGTTCAAAGATTATATTTTTAAAATATATACGCAAATTAGGGTGAAACTGTGAAATATTCACATACATACTTGTAATTCTGAGCATATTTTCAACATTTTGTCTAGCAACCAGTATTTCACTAAGTTCAGTAGCTTGTAAAATGTAAGGAAACGGTTCTGTGAACATAAAAAAAACTGTGTTTTTACGACTGTTTTTAACGTTATAAATGTAAAAAAAAACAGATTATATTTAAAAAACCGCAACTGTTCCGCTGCCAAATTTTCGTTTCTCCTCACAATCATTTCGCGTCTGGCTGAGCAGTCTTTTATTCTCTTTGATATTGCAATCCTTTACTTGAACTAGCCGAAAACATGGCTCTGTTTGCAATAAATCCTACCTGATTTCAGCAAAGCTCGTGTAAAACTCGTTTACATCACTACTTTCGAGACAAATCCGATCTCTTAGAGGTTACCCAATCCTTTCCAGAGATCTACGGAAGCCCAAAGAAGTAGCTGCACCAGATGAAGTTTGGTGGGGGATGCTAACAACAACAACAACCTAATCGGGGGTCTGGCCTACATGTGGGGAGCTTGGTATCAGCATAGCAACAAAGAATTACGGAGCAGGTGTGGTAACTGGAGGGGGGGAAATCAGGAACCGATCTCAAACAGAAACTAATACTTTACTGATCACATAATTAATTATAAATTAACAAGCTTTATCAATTACCGATTATTTTTTTGGCAAAATTCCAAAATTGTCCAAATAACGTCATAAGACCTTCGCCTAAGGAGTCTAATGATCACTACATACTATATACAGTATAGATCAAAAAAAATGTCCCATCGCTTTTTCGGCCTTCACTCAAACGTTTCGTTCTCAGTCAATTCTTTACCGATTTGGCTCAAATTTTCAGCAAAAATTAACAACATGGTTGGCTAAATATTCTGCAAGTCTGGTGCCAAAATTCCGACTCATACTGGTTTTATGACCCGAAAACTAGGAATGAGGGTGGTCCACGCAAATTTATCTTTTTTCGGTAATACAAGGAGTACAGTCCTGAAACTTGCAGGAATGATTGGTGTTGCTATTGGGCATAACATACTAAGCGGGCAGCCCTGTAGCTCAAAGGGCACTAAAATGGGGGAATTTCAAAAACATGAGTGAAAATCCCATAGTTAAGAAATCTGCACCTTCTAGAATCAAAGCACTGAATCTGTTGTTAATCAACACAGATTGTAGCAGGAAGTTCGACAAATAAATGAACCTGATATTTAAACTCTGTTCCACACCATAGTAACCATCCCTGCAGCGTTTTTTGAAAATTGAAAATCTTTAGAATCGTCATTTTGCCGGTTTTACGAAGAAAAGTCATATTTCATCATGTTTTTGAAATTCCCCCATTTTAGTGTCCTTTGAGCTACAGGGCTGCCCGCTTAGTATGTTATGCCCAATAGCAACATCAATCATTCCTGCAAGTTTCAGGACTGTACTCCTTGTATTACCGAAAAAAAATAAATTTGCGTGGACCACCCTCATTCCTAGTTTTCGGGTCATAAAACCAGTATGAGTCGGAATTTTGGCACCAGAATTGCAGAATATTTAGCCAACCATGTTGTTAATTTTTGCTGAAAATTTGAGCCAAATCGGTAAAGAATTGACTGAGAACGAAACGTTTGAGTGAAGGACGAAAAAGCGATGGGACATTTTTTTTGATCTATACTGTATATATACAGGGTTCGTGCGGCTTTTGTATAGCAAAATTCCCTGACCTTTCCCTGACTTTTCCATGACCAAAGTCAAAATTCCCTGACCGCTAGGGTCAGGAAAATGCAACCAATCCGAGAAAATTTTTAAAAATTGGCTTTGTAAAACGCATTTACTAAACGGTATTCAGAGGGTAAATTTCCGATTTAAGTAGTAGTATTTAAAGTCAGAAGACCGATCTTCAAAAGGGTGTTGTGTAAAGTTCTGACAGGACCATTTGGCGGCGAGATGTTCCTGCTGCTATCAATTTTTTCCCTGACCATACACAAAATTCCATGACCTTTCCCTGATTCCCTGACTCTTTGTAAATTCCCTGACTTTTCCATGACTCCCTGACTTTCCAGGGCCCGCACGATCCCTGGTATAGGACGCGGCCCGGCGGCCTGTTTAATTAAACAAACAAATACCCCTAGGGGGACGAATCAGTACAAGAACACTCTCCGAGGTGTACTGTCATCATGAAGTTGTTAACTTTATAGTCCATTCTCAACTTCCCTGATTCTCCCCAAAATTACAATAATAAAAAAGTGCAATAACCTCCGGCCACAGAGGAGCGGCAAAATCAGGCGGAGAGCTAAAAGCGGAGTCGTCGCGAAAACTCGGTATCATCGATTGCTGACCAGCTGTGGACGATGGACAACCTTCGCTTTCACGACGTTTCGGACGCAGAACCGGCTCACCCGCTTCACTCGACGATTTTAGCTCGGCTGCAACACAAACGTTCTGCTTATTTTACAGTCTGTCACTTAACACTGTTTATCCTACCGTCACCATCGTTTATCCTATCCCTCCATGTAACAGGGGGGTCTGCCCCCACCCAACTTAGGCCAGACCCCCCTGATGGGACCCCCCCCCCCGAGACGATTTCGCCGACCCCCCTCCGATTTTTCTGGCAAGTAAATTTTTGAGCAAATGTTTGCAATTTTTTTACAATTTCAGACACAAAAATTTCCAAAATCGCCTGCAAAACAGCACTTTTTAGCTGTATTTCAGCCCAAATTAGTGATTTTTGACGAATTTTAGCCCAAAAATTGCGATTTTTTCGATTTTTGAGCGTTTTTTAGTGCCCTACCCCCTCCCAAAATTTTGGCTCAGACCCCCCCAACCCCCCTCCGCCCATCGGCGGATGACCTGTTACATGTATGCCCCACATTGGGGGATTGTGGTGGTACCATATGGTACGAAATCTGAACAGAGTGGTACCATATATATGGTACCGGCACCGGTAGCAATGCGAAGGTAGGGGTACCATAATAATGATACCAGCACAGTGGCCGAATGAATGTGGGGGTACCATATATGGTGCCATTAGCATAGGTACCGGTACCGGCATGTTCCCGTTTCCTCCTTTCCTCTTTTCCCGTTTCCTCCTTTCCCGTTTCCTCCGTTCCCGTTTCCTCCTTTAGGAGTCCCGTTTCCTCCTCTTTCAGTTTTTTGCGTTTTTAACAACGTTTTTAGACTGCTTTAAGGTTTTCTATGATGTTAGAATAGCGCCAGGCTTTACTTCTAACTAGCATACATACAAACGACGTACAGACACAAACACACATTTACAAATCAACAAATGTCTCGTATAATTTAGCAGATCGGACTAAGGCTAAGGACAGAGAATAGGAATAAAAAAATCGACTCGAGAACAACCCAACAGCAGTATCATCTATCACAGAGCCATGTTACATGGCTGCGACAAGGTATCCAGTTCCGGGTTTGCTTCGACCTTGTATCGATCTTCGATCGGTAGCATACATGTACTAAGGGGGTTTGGGGGGTTACCCCCCTGCTGGAAAGGCCAAACCCCCCCTCACCCCCACCCCCCCGAGACAGGTTAAGGGACCCCTCCCCCCGACCAAAAAATACAAGTGGTGGTAGTGGCTCCAGTATTAACAAACTGGGTCAGAAATCACTAATTTTTAGCCTAAAATTCACTTGAAAAGCCTTTAGAAACCGAATTTGGCGTTTCCACTGCTGATATTTAAGAAAAATCGGTGTTTTTGGAAGCTCTTTTTGTCATTTTTTGCTTGTTTTTAGCTTTAAAACGCTATTTGGCAGCTTAAAATAGCGATTTTTAGCGTCCTTACTGAAAAAAACGTGCTAAAAACGCATTTCTAGGCGTTTTGGAGCTTTTTGAAATTTGGGACCCCCCACCTGGGCGAAACCCCCCCTCGACCCCCCACCTGAGGAAAACCCCCCCCTACCCCCCTCCCCCCAGGTCGGCCCGGAGCTGTTACATGTATGATCGGTAGCCTCCATAACAGACGGTACTTTTGCCACGTTTTGTTCATACATGGGCGGAAAAATCCGGAGGGGGGTAGGGGGGTTGAGACCTCGGGGGGAGGCGTCCCCCCCGAAAAAAGGCAAAAAAAACACCTATTTTGCCTTAAATAAGCGAAAATTTCCTCCCTCTGGGAGGGGGGGGGGTATGGCCGGCCGAGGGGGGGTATGGCCGACCGAGGGGGAGGGGTATACCCCTCTTACCGCCCCCCGGCCCATGTATGGTTTTGTTTGATAAGACACTATTTCTCCATAATCGAATGACACGTTTCTGTTGGCGACAGACACAACTCGACAGACAGTCTTACAGACATGGCTAGATACGGGTAAAGAGGGAGGGAAACGGGCACAAACCCCGGTACCATATATGGAGTCTGAACCATAAACGGCGTTAAGTGCCTGACTGTTCCAATAGTTTGAGCCAAAATACGGGTGGGGACAGACCTGATTAAGGGTTGGACACACATGTAGGAGGCATACGTGTAACAGGTCATCCGCCGAAGGGGGATGGGGGTCTGAGCCCAAATTTTGGGAGGGGGTTGGGCGCTAAAAAACGCTCAAAAATCGAAAAAACACAATTTTTCGGCTAAACATCGTCAAAAATCGCAAATTTCGGTTGAAACACAGCTAAAAAGTGCTTTTCAGGGCAATTTTGGTCAGAAACGCTAATAGAATCGCAAAAAAATTTGCTAAAAAATAACTTGCCAGAAAAATCGTCTCGGGAGGGGGCACCCCATCCGGGGGGTCTGGCCTAAGTCGGGTGGTCGAAGACAAACAAACAAGGTAGGAGGGCTTTGGAGCCGCAAATCGGCCCAGCTCGCGCTTCGTTCTGACAGAAATGGTGTGCAGCCTTGTTGAATAAACTTAAACAAACAAACAAACAAACAAACAAACAAACAAACAAACAAACAAACAAACTAACTAACTAACTAAATGTCCCTACAACAATGACTGTACATGGGTCGGAAAAATCCGCAGGGGGCTCGAGGACGGTCCCCGGAAAAAAGTTCAAAAACGTCTATTTTGCCATGAATAAGCGAAAACTTGTGGGATAGCCGACCGAGTGGGGTGGCATTGTCCGGCGAAGGGAGGGGGTAAACCCCACCCAAATCCCCGCGGCGCGAGTTTTCCTCCGTTAAGGCTGACGACCCGTTATCCGAATGATTAAAGGAATGACAGACTGAAACGAACTTACACGGAAAATAGGACTTGGGATCTATTGGAAGGTAAGATTTGTGCCGACCGTGGGAACAGGAACCGCCGACCGCAGCCGACACCGTCGCCATATAGGGTGGTATTTTCTTCTGAACGTCAGTATAGTAAAGTATGTACAGACAATAGCAGAAACTTAAACAATCGCTGAACTGGGTCGAAAATCGTAATTCAGTAGGACTTTTAATTTTGGAGTCAGGAGAAACGAAGCTAATTGCTTAGAAATACGGATGGATCCAGTATAAAAGCACTGTATAGCATTTTCGATACCGTATAATATCGTATATTACAGTATAGTACAGTCAGGCACTAACGCCGTTTATGGTACCGGCACCACCCCCACGTTCGGGGCCTGTGGTGGTACCATATAATACCTTATTAACGTACGTAAACGTTTGGTTAGAAAACGAGCGGTTTTGATGGCCAAGCCGCAGTACGAAAATGTGTTTATCGGTTCTGACTTGACTCCCTGGCAAGCGAAGCAAGCTTTTGACTTACGTTCTGAATTGCGACAACTAAGAGAAAACGGCGAGACTGATTTGTTCGTTGATTATAACGCACTCAAACTTAGGAGAGCTAGGCCCAAAGCCTCCTTGTAAATTGTTGTTATGTTTGCTTGCGTAGAGTGATTCTTACATACGTACAATAGGTAGTCGATACTCTTTATCGGTTTCCGGGATGGAAAATTTTTGGGAGGGCATTAGAGCCGGAGATCGGCCCAGCCCCTCTCTTAGCTAAAGCAAAAAGAACAGTTCAGATGATCTGTATTTCAATAAACTTACTTACTTACCTACGTAGCACTCTGTTCAGGTTTCGTAATATAATGGTAGTGGCTTAGGTCATACATGTAACAGGTCATCCGCCGGTGGGGGAGGGGGCGTTGGGGGGTCTGGCGCCGGCCGGGAGGGGGGTAGGGCACTAAAAAACGCTCAAATATCGAAACAAATCGCAATTTTTGGGCTAAAAATGGCCAAAAATCGCAAATTTGGGCTGAAATACAGCTAAAAAGTGCTGTTTTGCAGGCGATTCTGCCAATTTTTGTGTCTGAAATAGTAAAAAATTGCAAAAATTTGCTCAAAAATTTACTTGCCAGAAAAATCGGAGGGGGGCGGCGAAATCGTCTCGGGGGGGCCCATCGGGGGGTCTGGCCTAAGTCGGGTGGGGGGGCAGACCCCCTTGATACATGTATGGCTTCATATAATGGTACCGGTACCATACGGTACCCGCACCCATGGCGATGGGAAGGGGTACCATATTGTGCCGGTGGGTACCATGCTACCACCACTGTCGCCGAACGTGGGGTACCATATGGTACCACCGATAACATAAACGGCGTTAAGTGCCTGACTGTAATAATAAATCAATTAGCGAAGCAATGCGATTTGGAGTTCCATTATTTCAAAGCATTCCCACAACGCTCACCTAGCTAATATAAAAATCTTTATGCAACGACAAGAAAAGAAAACAGCACGGAAAACGACAGCCAATCGGCGCTCTCATTATTTATTCAAGTTGTCGATTTTTTTAGAATCGCCAAAAATCCAGCCGTTTTTTTGCCTAATTCTGGTTAGATAGTAATAGGAGAAAACCCCGGATAATAGAAAGCGAAAGAAGATAAGACAATAAAGGATAATTATTATAGGCTGCAGATTTTTGCCGACACAATAATAATAATAATAATTCTTTTCTCGCAAACAACATACACCAATGAACAGTGCGCGCAATACATTTTTGAAGTGAACTTCTCGGCTACGTAATAATAGCACATATAGGGAATTTCGTCAATAATGCACTAGATAAAATTACAGCAACAACATTCTTGTCCTTTTTTTCCTCTGAACCTCTACTTAACTATAAGAATAAAAATCGAATTTTCATCAGAAAAAATTGTAGTCAACAACAAACTACCGTCTAACCACTTTTCCAATCTTGTGCAAGTTTTTACTACCTACGCCACCTAATACAGTAAGGCACTTAACGCCGTTTATGGTACCGGTGCCATATATGGTACCGGTACCTACGCTAGTGGCTACATATTGTACCGTCACCATATATGGTGGCACAGACATGGGCTAGCATTTCGGCTGATGGGGGTAGAATTTTCAATTCCTGATGGGGGGGCTGAGGGGGGGTAGGAGCGCCTGATGGGGGGCTGAGGGGGTGGTAAGCCAAAAAGTCCGATTTTTGGTTTATTTTTCATTAAAATAAGCTAAAATTAGCTATTCTGAGCTCATTTACGCCTATTCCAGGCATATTTTTATCATAATTTTCTATACAAAATTCTTCCCAAAAATTCCTGATGGGGGATAGGGGCCGGCTGATGGGGGTAGATCAGAACCTGATGGGGGGTCAACCCCCCCCTCAGCCCCCCCCCCCTTTGCCAATGTCTGGTGGTACCCCTACCTTTGCATTGGTACCTGTACCGGTACCATTACCACTCTGTTCAGATTTCGTACCATATTTATGGTAGTGGTATAATAATGGTACCGGCACTGATAACCAGGGTAAGAGGGGTACAGTCCCTGAACGTGGGGGTTCCATTATGGTGCCTGTACCATAAACGGCGTTAAGTGCCTGACTGTAATAAAACCAAAAACAGCGTCATTTCAGTCAACTTGTTTAACCTTTCTGTCCCTACCAAGGGGCGAAACCCCTCTCAACTCCGTCTAAACCAACTAGACTGCCACTTTCTAACTTTGTTTCTCCAACAAAAAGCCTCCTCCTAACCAAAACAAAATCTGCATACCGCGTCGCAACCGCTGACAAGCTCGGAGCATATCGGCAACGATTCTTACTTATACGTATTATAGCACTGCCAACTACCGTAATATGCAAATTTCAGTCATCCTTAGCAGCCTCGCCGCCACTGGACTCCTTGTCTTTGTCGGTGGTGTCTTCTTTCTCTGTTTTGATTTCCTTCGGAGGCTCCAGCTTAACGGCGGCCATGGCAGCGGCCAGGATCGGATCGTCGGAGTCGACGCCGTCCTCGCCGAATCGCCGGATCTGCTCCCGCACGCGACTGATGATCAGACCGAGAATGTTCTTGCCGTTGCCGATCAGTGGGTAGTAGAGCAACGTCTCTGGCGACAGTGCGGTTGGAACCTTAAAGAGTCGGTCGAACGGTTGATTTGAAATAGTCAGGGTGAGGACAGATATGGCCAGACATGGGCAAAGGGGGGGCTGAGGGGGGTTGGCCCCCCTCAGGCTCTGACCTACCCCCCCTCAGCCGGCCGCTACCCCCCTCAGGAATTTTTTGGGAGGATCTTGTATAGAAAATTATGATAAAAATATGCCTGGATTAGGTGTAAATGAGCTCAGAATAGCTTATTTTAGCTTATTTTAACCAAAAATAAGCCAAAAAACCTTGATTTTAGCTTTCGGACGGAACGGACGGAAATCGGACTTTTTGGCTTACCACCCCCTCAGGCGCTCCTACCCCCCCTCAGCCCCCCCCTCAGGAATTGAAAATTCTGCCCCCCCCCCTCAGCCGAAATGCTAGCCCATGTCTGGATATGGGCAAAGGGGGTCTGAGGGGGTTGACCTACAACCACCCCTCAGCCGGCCGCTACCCACCTCAGAAATTTTTTGGAAGAATTTTGTGATAAAAGTATGATTGGATTAGGTGTAAATGAGCTCGGAATAGCTTATTTTAACGAAAAATAAGCCAAAAACCTTGATTTTAGCCAAAATCGGACTTTTCTGCTTACCAACCCCGTCAGCCCCCTCAGGCGCCCCTCAAGTGGGGGAACAGCCCCCTGTTACATGTATGATGGTGTTGGTACCATAAACGGCGTTTATGGTACTTACTCTGTTACATGCGCAACTAGGATTACCAAGTAAGGTTGTTGGACACAATAAACAAATGGCGTTCTGCCCATTCAGTCAATAGAGGGCTCAGCTACACAGGTGGGCCATTTATCTTTCTTGCTGCCACTTTTGCTACGGTAAATAAATCTCGACGAAATTTTGTTACACAACACACACAAGTGCTCAGAATTTTTACTCTCAAAATTTTGGCCAAGGCTGTCGCTTCAACCACTAGTTACATACTTCCATATCACTTTCTATGACGTGGAAGGAAGTGTACAACTAGGTGTCCATGTGACAAACTTGGCCGAAATTTTGAGAGTAAAAATCCCGAGCACTTGTGCATTGTGTAACAAAATTCCATAGAGATTTATTGACAACAGTTACACCAAGACAAACGCTCTGATAGATCACAGGCCAGGATGTACCTTCAGTTTGAGGCCTGCGTTGTCCTTGGCCCAGTCGAGGAACTTGTCCTTGCTGAGTCCTGCCGCGAAAATCCGGTCCATGTCGTAGGTGTGCACGAGCAACTGGTTTTCGGTGCTTAGAAGCTTCTCTCGTAGACTCGGATGTTGCACGAACTTGTTGATCATGGCGTGCTAAACACTCTCTCTCTCTCACTAACACTGCAACCTAGCCTAGTAAACACTAGACGCTGCCCATACATCGTTTGCCCACCCCGCCCACCTGAAGCCAATTTTTGTCACGGACCCCACCACCAAAATCCGCCGCAACCCCCCAAACCGGCAGGCCCACCCGGACCCCAACCTATTTTTCCGGCCCATGTATGGCGCTACCCTCCAGGCTTCGGATGATACCGAATTGTACCAGCCATAGACGCAACAGGTCATCGGTCGAAGGGGGAGGGGGTTTGGGGGTCTGACCGCAAAATTTTGGGAGGGGGTTGGGCACAAAAAAGCCCAAAAATCGAAAAAAATCGAGATTTTTCGGCTAAGAATCGTCAAAAATCGCTAATTGCTAAAAAGTGCTGTTTTGCAGGCGATTTTGGCAATTGTTGTATCTGAAATTGTAAAAAAATCGCAAAAATCTGCTCAAAAAACTACTTTCCAGAAAAATCGGAGGGGAGTCGAAAAAGTCGTCTTGGGGAGGGGGGTTTGGTCTAACTGGGGTGGGGGAAGACCCCTGTTACATGTATGGTACCAGCGTGTTTGGGGTTATCCTTTAACTGAAAGGCCAAACCGCCAATCAGACCAATTCGCACCTCCGTAAGTTGCTCTCTTGCAACGATAAGGTGCAGTGTTTCCGACATAAATAGCTGCGCTACATCGTCTTCTATTTAGCGCATATGGTTTTGGTATGAAACTATTTACCATGCTTACAATTAAACTCTTTCGATGGTGAACCGGAAAACAGAAATATTTTTTGGTAAATCAAACCAATTTCCTACACTCCGCTATCTTCAAGAAATAAATAAAGCTACAATCCTACCAATAGGTGGATCAGTCAATCGCAAAAGTTCGATTGCCTCTAAAAAATTTTCGACAGTTATTATTTTTTCTAGTGTTGTTAGGCTCTTTTTTTTAAAAAAAAAAGGCTTTTTTTTTTAAAAAAAAAGCTTTTTTTTGAAGGCCCATTACGAAAATTTTTTATTTTATTCACAGTATGGAAATTTTGGGGGAAAATCGCTGAACTTAGCCTCAGAGATATAGATTAGAAGTGCAGTTCTATCAATTTCTTGCCTATTCTAAGCATAAAAATAGGTTTTGAAGGGCAGCAGCCACTCTGTGAGCAATGCTGCAGGTAGAATATCGACTCTCAGGCTGTAACACTATGTTTGAACCAAAGTATCAGCTTTTGCATTTAAAGTTGCTTCTGATGCATCCTTGCATCTCCTACAAGCTATATTTCATGCTAGGAAAAAATTTTGAAAAAAAAAAATTTCGAAATGAAAAATTTTCATAAAAAAACTTTTTTTTTGGCTTTCAAAAAAATTTTTTTTACAACTCTAATTTTTTCATCGGCCAAACAGTCGTGAAATCGAACTTCTTGAATTGTCAGCACTCGAGAGTGCATTGTAACCGGCCAACGTACCTTGAGAATGTGCGGACTGTGGTTGATTTTCCACTCGTCTATCTGTTCGTTGGAAGCGACGCCTCTCAGCAATCGACGGGCAGTGACCTTACACGAGCCGGCGTCGGGAATTCTGCGAATTTGGTTGGAGAATCTGGCTCCGCCCAGCATGTACAACTTGCAGGCTTGGTAGTAGTGCTCGACGGACGGGTACACATGCCCGTCTATGTTCATGGGAGCCTAAACCGGTCTGTTTAATAAAAAACAATACTACAATCAGGCACTTAACGCCGTTTATGGTACAGACACCATATATCGTCGCCACTATGGTAAAACGAGCCAAGTAACAAAATGAAAAAAATAGAGTTAAGTGCGAAAAAGTATAGCTAAAGCGCCTAAAAACGTTTTGGCGAAGGAACGAAGTCGAAATTGGCTCTGTGTCAGGAGATACAGCCATGTATCCAGAGGCATGTGCACGGACATTACCCGGTGATTCTGGTAAAATGAGCCAAGTGCTTTGTGCTTTTCCTGTTAGCTGACTTAATTTAACACAACTGACACATGCAGAATGTTTTGAACACCAATTATGTACTTGTATTTTAGGTAAAAAATATTTAAACTGATATTGAAGCTAATTCACGAAAATATAACAAATATTTAAAATGCGATTTTCTCGATTTCGACTTTCTGTTACTTGGCTCGTTTTACCATAGTGGCGACGATATGAGGTACATATATGGTGTACCTTATATTGTGTGGGTACCATAAACGGCGTTAAGTGCCTGACTGTACTACAAGGTCTACTATACCCTGTAGAAGTTGGAAAGCCAGTGATTTCGTCCGCTGAAACAGATCGTTTGTTCCGGGTCAATCGTCATATCCACAGTGTCCAGATCATCCGGAGGTTCCACTACCTATAATTGGTAAATTTACACCGCATACATACAACAGAGGTGATGGCCATACATGTACCTGGGGGTTGGGGGCTACCCCCCTAGCTGGAAGCGCCAAACCCCTTCACCCCCGACTAAAGTACAATTACTAGTAGTGGCTCCAGTACTAACAAACAGGCTCAGAAATCACTAATTGTTTGCCTTAAATTAGCTTAATCACTAATTGTTTGCCTTTCGGAACCGAATTCGGCGTTTCCACCACTGATATTTAAGAGAAATCGGGGTTTTTGGAAGCCCTTTTTGTCATTTTTTGCTTGTTATTAGCTCTAAAACGCTATGTGGCAGCTTAAAATAGTGATTTTTAGCTTCCTTACTAAAAATCTGGTAAAAACGCATTTCCAGGCGTTTTGGAGCTTTTGAAATTTGGGACCCCCTCTGGGCAAAACCACCCTTACCCCCTCCTCCAGGTCGGCCCGGAGTTGTTACATGTATGGGCATGGCATTCTCCCATCCCCGAGGAGACCCGGACCAGTTTTTAGATCTATGCTCTTATCCCACGAATTTGGCCTCGATTTAGGCTCCAAGTTCCGGCAGATGACACCTATATGAATGGTTTAGGCTATTTAGAAGAACTGTACCATCAGGGTTCGTGCGGCTTTTGTAAAGCAAAATTCCCTGACCTTTCCCTGACTTTTCCATGACCAATGTCAAAATGCCGTGACTAACCTGGGTGAGGAAACGGCAACCAATGTGAGAAAATTTTGAAAAATTGGCTTTGAAAAGCGCATATAAACGGTATTCAGAGGGTAAATATCCGGTTTAAGTAGTAGTATAAAGTCAGAAGACCGATTTTCAAAAGGGTGTCGTGTAAAGTCCTGACAGGAATATTTTTGGCGGCGAGATGTTTCTGCTGCTATCAAATTTTTCCCTGAACAGACTCCAAATTCCCTGACTTTTTTTTTAAATTCCCTGACTTTCCAGGTCCCGCACGAACCCTGACCATTTATTCAGAAGCGATTTTTTAGTAAAGCAAGTAGGTACCGTCAAATACAGTGTACCATATATGGTGTCGGTACCATGAACGGCGTTAAGTGCCTGACTGACTGTAATAGGAGGATACAGGCGCCAATGTAGGCTTAACTGACTTTTAGGGGTCCCTAATGAGGGCGTATATCTCAGGATCTAAGCAGAGCACATTAATGAAACTTTCAGCATCTTTTAATAATTTATTGATCTTTCATTTAAAAAAAGATTCATTCAAATCCGTTGAGATTTGCCTTAACAACTGACTTTTAGGGGTCCCTCTATTATACGTACCTATATTAATTAATCACTTTCTTTCTAAGGCTTAGGCTCAGGCTTAGGCTTAGGCGCAGGCTTAGGCTTAGGCTTAGGAGTCAACTGAATACGGTAGATAAAATTGAAATTTTTGTTAGGGACCTCTAATAGTCAGTTTTGCCACCGCTGTAGCAACTGCAAATCTCAACGGATTTGAGTGAATCCATTTTTAAATGAAAGATCAATAAATTCTTAAAAGATTGCTGAAACTTTCATTACTGTGCTCTGCTTAGATCCTGAGATATACGCCCTCATTAGGGACCCCTAAAAGTCAGTTTTGCCCCATGTACCTACCTTTTCCCACTTCAACTCATTCTTGCGACTGCCGACGGCCCTTGCCCGTCGTTCGAAGTTGGTGTACTGTTTTCCGAACGCCGTATCATCGGTGAAATCGATCCGCGCCAGTCGGGACCGACTGGAGGATCCCTGCGAGGCGCCGGAACCACGGATGGCCCGGGCCGATCCATCGGGCGACGACGCCTTCGCTTGACCGCCCGGCATAGTTGAGGGGGGACTCGACTCCAACACTGAACAACCGCCCAGAGCCGCTGCCACTGTGCTCATCTGGATTAGCTTGCTCGCTAATAATAATAGTAGACCTGAAAAAATATTTTCTTTTTTCTTTCTTGGTTTTCTAATCTTTTTCTGGCATCAGTTGCAAATTTGTAACCAATTCTGGTATCAAACGACTGCTTATGAGCAACTGATTATTATTTTACACACCTACAATTAATTACTGCAGGCTATATTCAAGTTCTATTTAGCCCAGATTTCTTTCACGCGTTTTCGGCCAGGCTTCTGTAAAGCGGTGCCCCCTAAATTGTATATCTTTAACAGAGATTACTGAATATGGTATCAAACAACTGCTTTTGACTTTCAAATTAGTAGCTATTTACTCAACAACACACCAATAACTAATTATTGCATACTACATCAGATTAGAGATGCAACCGTAATCCGGTATTATCCGGTATATACCGGATAATCCGGTATTTTTTTGCTCTAAGACACTATCCGGTATCCGGTATATTTTGGATGCCGGATACCGGATAATATCGGATAGCCAAAAATAGCATTTTCATGACAATTTTTCCAGTTTTCGAGCGTATTTTTGGTTTCGCATGCAGATTAGCACTATTTTCAGACTTAACTGCAGCCTATTATATAGAAAATATAGCTGATTGAACGTGATATCAGTCACATCAAATACATTCTTGGTCATATCCTGCCTTGAAAGCATCGAAAAAGTAGGTAATATGGATTCGGACCCCCGGACCCCCGGACCCCCACCGAATTCGGACCCCCAGCCTGGTACGGAAAAATGGTTCTTAAGATTCGGAACCCCACCTAGGCCGTAGTTTAAATTTCACGAAATTTTATTTGGAAAATTATGGGGCACATTTGGACACCTCGGTACGCGGACCATTCCCCCATCCACCGAGCACCCTAACTTTAGGCCTCAGTTTCAAGCTGCAATTCAAGTTTCTTCCGGTACCAATTTTCACTTTATTTCTTCTATTTTAGTGTATGATCTCTGCTGTTCTTCCGGTACCAATTTTCACTTTATTTCTCCTATTTTAGTGTATGATCTCTTCTGATCTTCCGGTACCGATTTTCACTTTACTTCTTCTATTTTAGTGTATGATCTGTGCTAGTGCGTCTGGTCGCAAATTCTCTCTGGTAGATTGGAGTACTGACGCAACTGTGTTCGGGCACTTTATACTTGATTCGATATTGCCGTATGGTGTGATTACATATTTCCTTGTGTAGCGTAAGTACGATAAATCTTTTTAAATACTTCGTTATTATTGGTCTACCTACATGCGCGCGTACTACTGTTTCTAAGTAAATTAATTTGAAATATAATTTAATTATAATTTACTTGTGTTAGTAAATTTCTAAAAAAATTAATTGAAATTATACTTATAATTTACTTAAGGCAAAAATTCACTTTTAATATAATTCAAACTATAATTTACTTGTATTAGTAAATTTCTAAAAAGTATAATTAAAATTATAATTGTAATTTACTTAGCAACAGTAGCGCGTACGAATATACTACTGTACTGTGGAACCAATGTGATGCTCCTTTCGAGCGAAAGAGATACAATGTGGTCTCGGTTACTGTGTTCAACAACGGCATTTCAATTCCCCCAATACTATCAGGGTTCGGATTCGGTCAGGGGATTTAAAATTTGTCATGGGATTTTGGGACTTATCAGCGGAAATTGCGGTGCGTCACTACATAAAAACATGCATTCAGTAGGTTGTAGAAGCAGCAATGAAAGCGCATGTAATTCAGACCATATCAGTGCGTTTTAGAAGGGTAATTTTTCAAAAATTTTCTCGCCCTGGTTGGACGGCCCAACCAACCTCTTCAAACTACTAAACCTGTTAGTTCTGTGCTCAGAATGCCTTTCTTATGCGTTTTTGAAGGTTGATTTTTTAGAAAATTTTAGCCCTGGTTGGGCGGCCGAACCAAACCTCTTCAAACTACTAAAACTGTTAGTTGTATGCTCAGACTGCCTTTCAAACGCAATTTTCAAAATTTCCTCACATCTGGTTGGGCAGGCAAAATCGGGGGCATGTCAGAGGATTTTGGATCAACAGATTGCCACGACCCTGACTATGATGAGTTTTAGATTCATATATATGTTAACGGCTCCGCCCGAGTACTCGGCCGGAGCCTATCCGCTTTAGGCTCCGCGCGAGTTGATTAGATTGACCCGCTGCATGCAATGTAGGTACGTTAATCTGCTCCTCCACGTGCAGTAAAATTACATCACTACGCTTTTTATAACACATTCGGCAACATTTCAACAACAATACTGTACTTTTTACAAACACACACAGACATTAAAAAAAAGTTGTTATTTGTTCTTACAGTTGCGCGTAGAGTGACAGCGGCTGTTACACAGACACCCGTTTTGATGTTCTGACCCATCAATTATCGGAGTGTAGAATGTGTGGTGCGCCCATGGTCCTGAAAATCTGGATGAGATTCTTGGTGACTTCCACAGCAGACTTGTTCTTGAGGGACGGAGATTGATGAATTTGGTTAAGTGGTCCTGGTAGACCATGATGAAACGGAACTCCTTGTCAGGCATGCTTTGAAAGTCAATGAGATCGACTTGAGCCCGACTGTTCATTTCTGTCCTTCTGTCTTTCTCGCGTCACTCCTGAAAACTGCCTGTGTGTACTAACAAACAATACAGTACACCACCGTACCTCACGTAGTTTTGAGCTGGTAATGACGAGCTTTGCGTCGCTCCTTGTTGTACTGGACTTTGTCGACGGACTGAGTGGTAAAACCGGTACACTCCAAGGTCTCAACTCTGCCTTCATTCGAGAATGGGTCACTTCCAAGTTGCTAGCCATCTCAGACGCATAGACTCAGACAGACTAAGAGAGGGCAACTCTGACAAACATATAAAGGGCACAAAAACCCTTTGTGTGCCGCGTCGGTGGCTCAGTGGGTAGCAAGCATGCCTCTGAGTCACGGCGGCCGCTGCATCCCTAATGGTTGTAGTGGTTCATCCTCTCGGCGTGGCAAGTTTCTTGCTGCAAAGAGTTGGTCGTCGGCACAACGCTCCACCCAGGCTACCGAAAGCTGGTTACAGCGAGTAGATAAAATGGGAACCAACTGGATCTGCCACAGCACCGAAGCCGCTCCTACAGCATGCCAACTTGGAGAAAGAGCAATGACGCCAGGAGTTGTCCACGGAAACCGACTAGGCAGGGGGGGCCTCTCTCTGGAACCAGGGGCGGACCTAGCGGACGTTGGGAGCCGACATCACCATGACGTCAACACGCCAGGGACTTTCTTAGTAACTGGCGTCCAACAGCATGGCTAGAGTGGCTGGCAGTGATAGAAGGGAAACGTCCGAGATGACGAAACTACGGGGGTTGCGCAATGGATCGCAAGGTCTGAGCGTAGGGCCGTAAAGGCCCCCCGCACATCGGATCGAACCCTTTGTGTAATAATAATAAACATCTTTAGGGTCACTCCAATTATAACCACAGGTCCTGTTAAAGACACACAGTGGAAGAGCAGATTAACCTACGGTACATTGTACGCAGGGGTCCATCTAATCAACTCGCGCGGAGCCTAAAGCAGTTAGGCTCCGGTCGAGTACTCGGGCGCAGCCTAGCTGGGTTAGGCTGCGCCCAAGTACTCGGGCGCAGCCTGAACTCGGGCGGAGCCGTTAACATATACAGTAGTAGCTCCTTCGCTAGTAAAGATTTCTAGCACAATTTTTATTCAGATTTGATGTACTTTCAGTGGAGCTCAGCGACAGTGTGAAGAAGTCAGTTTTTTGCTCTCCTACCTGCCGTATGGCATTTTTCATTATTTTTATCTGAGAAATACTTTGTTGGACTCAATTTTTTGTGCAAGTTTATTTGTTCACTGTAATGCTCAATGTTGACCTTCCGCTTTAACTGTTACGCAGCTTTTTTTACTCACCACCAAGTCAAGCATTTTCAACAATCGTTTAGCCGATGCTTAATATATTTCTATGACGTGCAGTTTGCTGGGAAATACGTTACGCAAAGTCATTACATAATGATTATATGAACGACTTTACCGCATTACAGTAATTTATAAAATCAGAGCTTAAAGAAACCGATTGCCGGCTCAATCCCACCTGGCAAGGCAAACTGCCATATTAAATTTTACCCTAAAGGATGATCCTAACTCTGAACCTGCACCCAGCTAAGCCTGAACCTAAGCATCAGCTTGAAACTGAGCCCTAAAGTTAGGGTGGTCCGCGGATGGGGGGAATGGTTCGCGTACCGACGTGTCCAAATGTGCCCCTAAACTTGCAAACAAAATTTCGGGAAATTTAAGCTACGGTCCCGGGGTGGGGTTCCGAATCCACAAACCGTTGTTTCCGTACCAGGTTGGGGGTCCCAATTCGGTGGGGGTCCGGGGGTCCGGGGGTCCGAATCCATATTACCAAAAAGTATATTTCTAGCCTGAAAATTACTGTATTTCCTTAAAACTTGATCATCATTACTATCCGGTATTAACCGGTATCCGGTCTTCTGAAAAACTATCCGCTATCCGGTATCCGGTATCCGGTATTTTTCTTTACGGTTGCATCTCTACATCAGATTAAGCGCTATCTTTATGTAGTCATATTTCATCGATTAGCGGCCGATTCCTCCGGCCGGAACCCCCTAAGAAAACTTGCTATAAAATGTTTATGAAGAGATGTACAATACCCAGCATGTGCAGATAGGCTTCCCGAGCTACATAATGCGCAGAGTTAGTAAGTTTGGCGTCCAAACCCCAGGACTGTAGCTCGCTTCAAATGATTATCATCACTAGGAAAAAGTCGAAAAACAACCTTTCTCGGTCATCTTTTGAATGATAGCTACCAATTTTATCGAGTGCGTAGCTCTACCTAAGGTACATATTTCTATGCATTCACTTTCAAATATTCTTGAGCAACAAATTTAAAAAATTGAACAAGACAAAATTGTGCAATATCGACATACTTCGAAAGCAACCTTAGCAATCTAACCCGTTCACGTATACATCTTCTCACGGATAGGCCGGTAGATATGAAAATTTGCTATCGATTTAGCATAAATATAACAATCTTCATCCGGACCACTGGATTTTAGCCCGATTGAAACGAAAAATTGGCCGAAAACTATCTACACTGGAAACACTAATCTGCGCAACGGGTACTCTTGCCATTTCCGAATTTGCTTAATTCCTACCCAACTAACTGCTTCCGATTTCCGAAGGAAAAGAACTAAATCAAATATAGGTACTACTAAATGTCCTAAAAACAAAAGAATGACAACATTTCTTTTTGCTGCCATTTTCGCAAATTTTGACCAAATTGTCTGAAAATTGAAAAGTAGTGCCAAAGTAGTGGGAGTTTTATGTGTTAAAGTTTGGTGCATCAGGATTGCCAACCCTGAGAAATTCAACAATATATTATATGAAATTGAGAACAAGTACGGTTGTACGAAATAATAAATAAAATAATAATGAAAATAATGCTTATATGCACACGCATTTGAACACCGTTACGCATATTATTACGCATTCTGCCAACAGTTTGCGTAATTTTGCGTAATGCGTATTGAGTCTTAAAATGGCTGGTTTTTCGAATGTCTTGCAAAAGTTAGTTCAATTCCTTACCAAATTGTCATTTTTCATGTGGCTAGTGCGAAGGTAGGTACCAAAAATTTTCTGATAAATTTTGAAGCTTCAGCTACGTGCCTGCTATGTTTAAAATTAAGGAAACCTTTTTGAAGAGAATGAAGTGCTCTCAGACAGCTTCTGACGTCATTGATCTTCTTCTCCAACGCGGCATGCTTTTGTGGACCGGCTTTGGTGCTTAGGCAGCTCGCAGCTCCAGTCGGTTCCCATTTACCTACTCGCTGTGACCAGCTTTCGGTGGCCTGGTCTAAGACTAATTCCAGTCAGACTGGTTTTGAACCCTCGCTACGGATGCAGGGGCCGCCGTGACACAGAGGCAGCGAGCTACCCACTGAGCCAACTAAGCGACCTATTGATATGTATTAGTCAGGCCAAAGTTTCAATTTTGGGTCTGAATAGGGCGAAGGGCAATGACTCGATCTGCCAGAAATTGACTCTTTCTAGCAAAATAAAATACCGGTATTTTTGTTATCTGAAAAACCGGTGCTAAATGTGCTCAATTCTACGAGTTAGTAAACTAATAGATGGTTCTAATTGTCATAATGCATCTGGTCACGAGGCTATTCGTTCTCGGCGCATAGGAACTGCATATTAGAGTAGGGCTATAGCTACCAAACAATAATAATACAATAGCTTAGGGACAGACTGACTAGCAGTCGTACTTGCTAACTTTGCCAATGCTGTTAACATTATTTCTCCACACACTTGGCTTGGTCTGGCTCTGCAAAGGGACGAAAGGTATTGCTTCATTTCATTCTCTGATCTCTGTGATATAAGAAACGTTCAGCTAAAAGACAAGCGTACGATCTAGTGGGCAGCGCGGTTCGTGAGAGCGATGCCAACACCGTTCTGCAAATAGTGAAATCGGAAAATCTGTACTTGTGTGCAGAGCAGTGTGCCAAGCTGGACCAGTGTTTCGGGTTCTCGTATAAGGCAGAACCCGCTGACTGCCGAATGTACAAGATCGATTTGGCACAAGTGGCTGTGATCACAGCTGATGGATATGAAATGTGGAAAAAGCGTAAGTTGTATCGGATTCTGATAGGATGGATTTAAGGGCGGTTCAGGGTAAACTCCAAAGTGTTTTCTTATCTATGTACCATATTAGACACCACCATGGCAAATCCAACCACTATGGCAGCTCACACCACTGACACCACCATGGCAAATCCAACCACTATGGCAGCTCACACCACTGACACCACCATGGCAAATCCAACCACTATGGCAGCTCACACCACTGACACCACCATGGCAAATCCAACCACTATGGCAGCTCACACCACTGACACCACCATGGCAAATCCAACCACTATGGCAGCTCACACCACTGACACCACCATGGCAAATCCAACCACTATGGCAGCTCACACCACTGACACCACCATGGCAAATCCACCAACCCTGACAGCTGACACCACCATGGGAAATGGAAATACAACCATTGCAGTAAATGCGACCGCTCCAAATTCAGCAACAAATACTACCATTGCAGTAAATACGACCACTCCAAATTCACCAACAAATACTACCATTGTCTAATGAACTGCTAGAAAAGCCGCAGCTTGTGTGAGCGTTAATGTTGTGCTTTGAGGACGCATGGAACTTTCGGTTAAGCGGATGAATTCAACCACAGAACGGCGCTAGGATTGAATTGTAAAGTGTGCCTTTCTGAAGTTTCAATACGTCATTGTTCAATGTACCTTTCTGAAACTTCAATGCGTCCTATGTTGAGGTTTTCCCTGCTTTACAAATACGCAACTCAACCGACTACGGGTTTTCCTCCAAAAAGCTGGTAGCTTTTGTCTAGTGACCCTTACACAGATTGTGATCGTACGCTGTACATACATAGCGGCCTTATATTTTGATATGGATTGTTCATGAGGTTTCAAAAAGACACTTATACATTGTACCTACATGTACAAATACAATACATGTACCAATTTTAGACCATATGGTCTTAGTTAGATTGACCAATTTTTAACATACTGTACTTGTATGTTTGTAAAATCAACGAAAGCTGTCTATCGTGGAAAAACAAAGGCAGAAGTGCATAATAAAGTTAAAACATTATTCTGGTTTTTGTTTTGCGATCACAGTACAATAGTACTGTTCAATAACCTACTCAAGGGGTGTAGGATGGGGATGTGATGTGTGTTTTTTTCGAAAAAATCCGGTATTTTCGGTTCAATAACAGTAGTGGTAGCCTTTTTAGCGCTTTACTCCACACTTCTGGAACATACCCGGTTAGCGAGATATTGGACAAAACAGAAAATTTTCCGAAAATACCGCCTCATTTGTTTATCGAAAAATCGTTATAACTTCTGTCAGTTATGCCCACTGAATCAGATTTTTTAAACAAAGATTTAACACTAAAGGCCAAACAAAATTAACATTTTTCGGATGCAAATTGAGGATCACGGCGAGGGAAAAGTCTACAGATAGCGCTAATTTTAAATGATAGCTAAACTAAGCAAAAATACAAAAAGATTGTATCGGTTTTTAGAATAGCTGCTTGTTTAAGAGTCCGTTACAACAACAAACCAACTGGGCGTGCTTAAAATCAGAGTTGTATGATTTGAGTGAGTTGAGAATTGATTCAACGCCCACTGTTTTGATCTGCTCTTTAATGAAGGTAGTGCAGGGTTTCTGATAGCCTGCGCCTTTCACAAACATGTGGCAGAAGCTCCAGCCTTGGAATTTTGCCTTCACTATCGAATCCATCAATCTACTAGCCCTCTGACAGACTGTTTGTACTTCTGAAAGCAAATAGAAATTAGTCTGTTCCTCAAACTGGTTATCATAATCATAATTATATCATACCATACCTGATGTTGCTAGCGTTGTTGTGAGCATTGAAAGAAAGACTAAAAGACAAGTTACCATTGTGCTACAATGAGAATTCAGTGTTTATGCCGTTAGCAACGCGTGCATGAAAAAATAAAAGAGTCTCAGGGACAAAAGACTTGGTCTCAATCGATTTCACTTCGTCCTCTTGGTTCACATCTGAACATAAAAATCACTCTGCCACAAACTGTAACTCTCTAGATTGCTGAACTCTTGGAGACGGCTGAGTTTTGGCTGGCACCACTCTCACAGCCTTTCCGTCAAGTTTACAGCCGTGCAACAGTTCTCTCAATTTCTGACGAACATTCTTGGAGCAGATAATCAATAACCATCCGTTTATCCAGCCGTAGATATCACCCACTACGGTGCTTCGTATGGCCCAGTATTCCATCTGCGCTGGCGTTGGCTGTTGCTTGCTTTGCAACGAAATTCCTATGTCCACTGTGTGCAGTAATACTGACAAGTCGCTCAGAGCTAAGAGAGCGGCGCTAACTGCTAAGTTGACCTAAAAGGAAGTAATACAAGTGCAGCAGGAGATGCCCTCACCCAGCTTGGGTACATGTGCTTGCTGTTGTTTGGGTATGGGATTTTCAGGAATCGGTTCGGTATGGGTAGGTATTAGAAAAAATACTGGTATTTACTCGGTATTTGCTGAAAATGTTTTGCAAAGAGAAAACACTGAATTTGCCATTTACAAGGCCATGGATTTAGTCTTTTTCAAGGTCAGAGCCGGAGGCTAGAAAATTCATCAAAGGAATGGGATTACTGTTTTTTTTAGGAATTTTTTTGAAATTATCTTGTAGTTTTACTGGATTGAAAATCGTTTAATAATTTTTGGCTGAGAGAAATGCTACCACTGTACTGTAGTTTAAAGGCCTGCTCTGCTAGTGTACCTAGAGTATGGAGATCTAACTAGCAGTGACAAAACGCGGCGCTATTTTCTTGATTGTGAATGTACTATACATCAAGTACTGAAAGAATGCGTGACTCTGGGGAGTGTCTGTATTATGTGCTTGTCTTGTGTTGTGTATCGACTGGCTGATAAACTTCTTTTCAGTACATAGTGACTTGAATATTAAAGAGCAGTGTGAAGGTAAGAGAAAACTGGACCAAATTTTTTCTAATAGCAAAGCAAGTTTGGACAGAGGACTAAAAATCCTTCAAATTCCATTTTTTGGAAGGATATCGTTATAATGTGTTTGTTTCTGGATGCCCCAAAAATGCAAAATTACAAAACAGGTACCTTTCAGTACTTGATGTATAGTACACTCACAATCAATAAAATTGCACTAAGCTGGACAAAAAATACCGATTCCCAAATACCTGGGCATTCCCAAAATAATCGATATACCCAGTACTATTATACTTATAATATAAATAATATAACCCGGTTTTATTAAACTACCTGGAATCGGTAGGTATTTATTGGGCAAGTATTCCCCAAAAAAAACATTTTTGGTATGTGTTCGGTGTACCCAATCAACAAACAGAACCTGTGCTCTGTTGTATTCTGACTTTCTGTTATTGTTCGATTTGCGACGTCTGTAAATTACGACCAACATATGAGAATAGAGTGAGGCCATTATTGACACCCGAATAAGACCGCCCAGAACGTGCACCCCTGCCATTAGTACCAACGCCTAAACTCTGATTTGTTAATACTTTGAATTATAAAATGTATGCAACAGCTCTAGATACTTTGGCACCATCTCGGTGATCCATACCGACCATAAAACCAGATTGATTGTGCATCGGAGTTGGCATTAGGACAAATCGGATGGAAACGCCCTGCCAGAGCAGTAAAATCAGTGGAATGGTCCATTGAGCCACTAGGCTTCCTGTTATGAATCTTGATGTCCAGATCTTAAAAGCGAAAGATTATTCCGATACACCGCCAATCAATCGAAGAAGCTGCTGCCGATCTAACGCCAATTTCTGAGTACATACAGTATAGATCAAAAAAAATGTCCCATCGCTTTTTCCGCCTTCACTCAAACGTTTCGTTCTCAGTCACTTCTTTACCGATTTGGCTCAAATTTTCAGCAAAAATTAACAACATGGTTGGCTAAATATTCTGCAAGTGTGGTGCCAAAATTCCGACTCATACTGGTTTTATGACCCGAAAACTAGGAATGAGGGTGGTCCACGCAAATTTAATTTTTTTCGGGAATACAAGGAGTACAGGCCTGAAACTTGCAGGAATGATTGGTGTTGCTATTGGGCATAACATACTAAGCGCGCAGCCCTGTAGCTCAAAGGGCACTAAAATGGGGGAATTTCAAAAACATGACGAAATATGACTTTTCTTCGTAAAACCGGCAAAATGACGATTCTAAAGATTTTCAATTTTCAAAAAATGCTGCAGGGATGGTTACTATGGTGTGGAACAGAGCTTAAATATCAGGTTCATTTATTTGTCGAACTTCCTGCTGCAATCTATGTTGATTAACAACAGATTCAGTGCTTTGATTCTAGAAGGTGCAGATTTCTTAACTATGGGATTGTCACTCATGTTTTTGAAATTCCCCCATTTTAGTGCCCTTTGAGCTACATGGCTGCCCGCTTAGTATGTTATGCCCAGTAGCAACACCAATCATTCCTGCAAGTTTCAGGACTGTACTCCTTGCATTACCGAAAAAAAATAAATTTGCGTGGACCACCCTCATTCCCAGTTTTCGGGTCATAAAACCAGTATGAGTCGGAATTTTGGCACTAAACTTGCAGAATATTTAGCCAACCATGCTGTTAATTTTTGCTGAAAATTTGAGCCAAATCGGTAAAGAATTGACTGAGAACGAAACGTTTGAGTGAAGGCCGAAAAAGCGATGGGACATTTTTTTTGATCTATACTGTATGTACACATGCTTGTGAAGTACAAAATTAATTTAGTTGTAACTAAAATTCTCATAATTGGCGTGTTTTAATTTCGATTCAATTAATTTGGATTAATTGAAATTTCAAACGGACTCGATAATTTAATTGTAATCGTCATACATGTAACAGGTCATCATCTGCCGAAGGGGAGGGGGGTTGGAAGGTCTAGCGCCGGCCGGGGGTGGGTGTGAGCCCAAATCTTGGGAGGGGGCTTGGTCACTGAAAACGCTCAAAAATCGAAAAAATCGCAATTTTTCGGCAAAAAATCGTCAAAAATCGCTAATTTGGGCTGAAATACAGCTAAACCGTGCTGTTTTACAGGCTATTTTGGCAATTTTTGTGTCTGAAACTGTAAAAAATCGCAAAAATTTGTTCAAACAATTACTTGCCAGAAAATCTGAGGGGGGTCGGAAAAATCGTCTGTGGGGTTCCCATCCGGGGGGTCTGGCCTAATTCGGGTAGGCGCAGAAACCCCCTGTTACATGTATGATTGTAATTGAATTGAAATTCAAATTCCATAATTTTACATCACTGAAATGCATACAATTAATGGAGTAGTACGAGTTGACGCTTATACAAATATATGGTTGCGTCAATTGGTACATTGTGATTCTCATAATCTAATCTTAATTCTAAAGTATTCATATTTGGCCAGAAAAATGTCGCCCGGTGACTTTTTTGTTGGGTGACAACTGCTCAGTGTCTACGAAATTCGGCAACGGAAAAAAAAGCAAAGACGTTTTACTCTAAAATAATCAAAAAAAGGCCGGTAGCTAAGAACGGTTGGAAATGTGGTCTTATAGATGATAGAAAAGTCACCGGGCGACATTTCTCTACACGAGTATGAATACACCTTAACTTACAGCCTTGTGTGTTGCCGGTTTAACAATCGACGTATATCGATTAAAGCTGAGCAACAAAACCCCGAGGTTCTGTGCCAGTTGGGTGGCCGGGCCAGGCGCCATCATCAGAAAGCCGAAAACGGCCGGTTCACTCATGAAGATTGACTTGAACCATCCCTTAGCCGGCAGACGGGCCCCTAGCCACGAGTGGATAAGATGCGATAAATCGGCTATGAATAGACTAATACAAATCAACCAAAATTCGCCTTTGAACTTGGTGCTTCTGTATTTGCATATCACCAGGATAACTGAGCAGTAAGCAACCATTGAAAAGAATGAGAAAAAGTGAAAGATAGACAAGCCTAGACAGCGCATGTCACAAGCAGTCATGGCTAATGAATAACAAGAAAGCAATCTTAAAATGGAATTAAGCTAGTCAAGCCATAAAGGTGATTACGTGCATTCAGTTGATTGCTCTGTATCTATGTACAAGGGGTCGCTGCTGCATGGTTTCGCCCATAGCTACTACCTATAATCACAGCTCTCTCAACAAAAGCCAATACCAAAGCGTTAGACCCTATGTCTAGGCCACGCCCACTGAGCTTCGATGATTTGCTGAGCTTCAGCAGGCGGGGCATTGTAAGAAACAACAACCATACTCTCAACTTTGTGCTCGCTGCACCCCAAAGTTACCCGTAAATGTCGGTTTCCAATCATGCAGAGGCAAGGATGGGCCAACGTCCAGCCCAGCACAAAAATTTGCATACAGCTCAGCACATTGACACTGGTGATCCGATCCGATCCGATCTGGCGGGGGGCCGTATGATGTACAGCCCTACGATCAGACCTGCACGGTCCATTTCGTTACCCCTGATATCGTCATCTCGGACGTTTGCCCTTCTTTCACTGCCAAGCCACTCAAGCCATGCTGTTGGGCGCCAGGTACTAAGAGAGTGCCTGGCGTGGTGACGTCATCGTGCCGACAGCTCCCAACGGCCGCCCGGCCAAGTGGCCAAACCGGTATTGGCCTTATTGCAGGTTTCTCAGACAGCCCCTGACGTCGTTGATCTTCCCTCCAACGCGGCATGCTTTTTGGAGCAGCTTTCGGTGCAATGGCAGATCCAGTTGGTTCCCATTTTACCTACTCGCTGTAACCAGTTTTCGGTGGCCTGGGTGGAGCTTTATGCCGACGACCAACTCTTTGCGGCAAGAAACTTGCCCCGCCGAGTGGATGAGCGCACGACGTCGCGCACAGTGGCCATGTGGCCTAAACCACTACACCAACTGTGCCGGCTGACACTGGTGATCGAGAGTGACTGATTGAATAGGTAAATCTGAAGTAGAATTCCGTTCAACAGCCACACCACTGCATTCACCGTTGCAGAGGGCAACATCATCTCGGTCAGAGCCACTGTCTGCCATAGGGAAAATCGCTGGGAAAGTGAATAGAGTGCTTGATTTAGTCCTTCTTTGCGGTAACGCCTTCTAGCTTTCCACCACACTGTAAACAAGCCAAGAAAACCAACGATTGTCAGTGCAATAGACACATTGATTGCTGCTCGAGGGGTGACATAAGCAGGATGGCAGTAGCAAATGAGGCTTGAGTTGGATGCGATAGCTGGTATCAATGCTAGAGCCAGACTCATGAGCCAAAGCCAAGCGAGCAGAATTTTCATCCAAATTGACGACTGGTCTTCTGAAGTGATACCACTTTTGAAGTCCATGTATCTCTCGACCGCTAAGCTTGGAGTGGAAGTTAGCACCAAACCACCAAAAAATCCATTGGCACTTTGCAGGAAGAGACAGTCTTTGATTGGCAATATCGTTTGGTTGGTCTACTCCAACATGGATGACTAAGCTATGGTAGACACTGAACCTGAGAAGTTGGTAGAAGCTCAACAACAGTGCCCCCGCAGTGATGTTGATCAAAAGTGCTTGCGAGTTGGTGGGCAGAACTGACGTTTTGGCGAGTTTCCACAGGAGCAGTGAGTTACCAATAAGGGCTGGAACGGCGGTTAGAGCACCGATGATCGTGGTGACTGTCATCAGCCAATCCGGTTCCATGTCACACAAGCTGTAGTTCATTTTGTCGGAAAATGAAAATGGCTAGTCTTGAAAATGGATGATTAGATGTAACTCCTTGCGTAATAAGTAGAGCTGAATCGTATTAGCTAGCTGTATTGAATTTGATCTGACGCATGACATCGGAGTCTGCTTGCTAGCTACTAAAGATAGCTTCGAATCAATAGATTGGAAATTGTAGTTTTGGGCCTAGGGACCGTCATGTTGTCATGTAAACCTCTGGTGGTTATATGTCTGGTGTCCCTTGTGTCACAGTAAATGACTTAGGTACATGTTTTTACTATCTTGTACAAAATACAAAAATACAATGTCGTTTATGGACGGCCCCTTGACTTGAGTGCACATACGGCACCTTATATGGTACCATAAGCGGCGTTAAGTGCCTGACTGTACTATACGATGTTTCCAAAGCAAAAGAGACGTTTTTAAACAAAAAATGGCGCTTATTGGCATTAATGCAAACAGTATGTATACAATGTTGGCAAAGCAAAAGATACGTTTTTTTCGAAAACGGCACTTGTTGGCATTAAAATGCAGCCACTCCTCTGCCCATAACTGAATACCACATAGGATCGATAGTACTGGATCCCATAACAGTACCTCTAGCTTGGCTAGGGGAGGGGTTTAGACTGTCTAGTTATGAGGTAATGCTCCACCAACCCCCTCCAGGTTTGTATCACTGTAAACGTTTAAGTTTGTGGTGCGATTTCGTAGCTCAGTGTCATCAACATGTGTTCGGTTGGTTCGTCGTAAAATCTTCTGCACCACAAACTTCACCCCATAAATCAGAACATGCAGAATTCCGACGAAGCTGGCTCCTAGCCAGAGGCTGATCACGCCACCAATGTTTGCAGAAAAGTTGTGCCAACTGTACCAACTCTCTTCAGAGAAAACTGGATACTCAAAGCTGCTCACTGTAATTGCCAACCTAGCAGAGTTTGGATAATGAACGGGCTCAGTTACCGAATATCTGACGTCATACACCCATTTCTCACAGAAAGGCAGACATTTCTCAGTACAGTTCATGTCATCCAATCCGTGAAGCAATTCAAGAGATTTCTGATAAACTTCGAAGGTACAAACGGGATCATTTGGGTAAAATTTAGGTAAGCTGATTGGAGAGCAGTTGCATAATTTCCTGATGTGATCGACGCGACACTTTTCTATGCAGAGTTCTTGTTTTGTTGATTCTGAGCACACTTTCTTCCCGTCTCGCATTGGAAGAGGCTTATACAGATTGGAAATGGACCAGGAAGCTGTGGCAGCGAAGCCATTAGTCACACTAAAAACTCCATTTGTTGTCTGTCCAACTGTTGTCTTTCGGCTTCCATGCAAATCAAATGTCAGAGTATGCTTCTCAGACCGCAAATAGGGAACGTTTTCTAAGTCGATGTTAACAAAAATGATTTCTGCATTATTTTTCACCTCTTCTGATCTCGACTCGAATATATTAACGCAGAAGGTTCGATCGCTCACAATCGAAGCGTTGTCAAAATAAATCCCTACAGGATTCAAACCTCCCGGAACTCCTTTGTAGAAAGAAATCCAAAGTTGCACCAACGTAGCTAATTCAAGAGCCAATTTGTTTCTCAATTCTTCATATGTCACTTCCAGCTGTTTTAGCTTTGGTATTAGAGTCTAAAATTAGGGTTAGGTTAGGTTTTGACTTGGGTTCGGTTGGGTTGGAATTTCTGTTATTTTACTCTGAGAATTTTTAGAGATTAGCAGATGATGGAAAGTGTCTAATCCACGCTTGGAATAATTTCAGCTAACCAATAAATTTGATCAAAATACGAAGTTCTCCAGAACTTCAGAGACAAAAAATGTGTGAAAATTGACCAACAAAAGTGGATCTTTTATTGCAAAATTGATCAAGATTTTGGCTGGAATCCATCAAAAATTAGTAAAATTTCAATTTTACTATTGACAGAATTTGGTTATTTTATTTTTATTTTTACTTTACTATTGACTCATAATTTTACTTTTTTCCTATTATTTTACTACAAGTAGTTACTAATATTACCATACATGTAACAGGTGGGGGGAGATGCCGATGGGGGGAGGGGAGGGGTGGGGGGTCTGGCGCCGGCCGGGCGGGGGGGTCTGAGCCAAAATTGTGGGGAGGGGGGGGGGGGTGGGCACTAAAAAACGCTCAAAAATCGAAAAAAATCGCAATTTTTTTGGCTAAAAATTGCCAAAAATCGCTAATTTGGGCTGAAATACAGCTAAAAGGTGCTGTTTTGCAAGCGATTTTGGCAATTTTTGTGTGTGAAATTGTAAAAAATTGCAAAAATTTGCTCGAAAATTTACTTTCCAGAAAAATCGGAGGGGGGGGTCGGTGAAATCGTCTCGGGGGGGGGGGGGTCCCATTCCGGGGGGGTCTGGCCTAAGTCGGGTGGGGGGGCAGACCCCCCAGACCCCCCTGTTACATGTATGAATATTACTAACTTTTGTTTTACTATACTATAGTAAAATAACAATAGTTGGAATTGGTTACAGTAGGTTGCTGAGGAGATCAAACAAACCTGCGTGATGACAGGAGAGAAGCTTTCCACAATCATTCCAGCGGATGAGACCACATTTCCACCGACCATTTCATGTCCCCAAATCTCAGCTACAAAGCTGTGCACAACACCAATCAAGTCCATTGGCCAAGGTTCTGTCAAAAACTTCTTCTTTGTCTCGATCTTCTCTATGTAAATGGTCAAGTTAGCAGTAGTTTCACTTTTGTTGTTGGCATAATTTAGAACGTCTGTTTCAGTGGTGTCCAAATCTACGCAAATCGTAGATTTTGGGTAGTAGAATGTAGTATTAAAGTTTACATTCAATTTAGTGAGTGTCGGGTTTTCTCTGTATTCACGAAGCAAATGAATTGCATCATAAATGGTGAGAGCGGCGAAAAGAATTATAATACAATACCAAAAGACAACCTCACAAGCAGAACTAGATGAGTTTATCAGTCCAAGTCCACTGATTTCACTTTCTTCAAAGAATTGCCACTTTTTGTTAAGTAATGTAGTCTTTCGGGTAGGCGGTTCTGATTCCACAGCTGTGTTTCCATTACTCGCCATCACACCAACAAGAACTTGTCTATTTCAAAATTTGTAAACAGTTCTGTCGTCGTAAAAAGAAGATTACTTTCGGGGAGACAACCGGTTTCAACTACTAAATGCCACTCCAACACCCACCAATTGGCGGCGAACTGAGTCACCTTCGCAATATTGATATTTCATTCAATTTGGACGATTGATATGCTAATGCGGCCCTAATTTAACGTGTCTGGCGGGACCTCAAAGTATATTTAGACCTCACTAGCGTAGCACTCATTGTTAATTAAATGAGATTTAATTACAGGTGCAATGGATACTAACTTATTGGAAGAAGATACCACTGTTATTTTACTCGTGGATTTTTATTTTACTATTTACAAAATTTACTACAAATTCAGCCCTTCAATTTAATTTTAATTTTTGTTTTACTACCAATCAGCTCCGATTTTACAGAATTTTGTTTTGCTAATAATTTTACTCATTTTACTAATATTTACTACGATTTTACTAGTCATAAGGTGCAATTTTGCATCAATTATGCTAAGATCTTATGAATAACTGCTGTTGGTGCCAAATAGTTGCTGAATTTGATCATAATACGAGGTTTTCCAGAACTTTAGAGACAAAATGTGTAAAATTTTAGTCACGAAAGTGCACCCACACATCTTTTAGTGCAAAATTGATCAAGATTTTGGCTGAAATTCACCAAAAACTAGTAAAATACTAGTAAAATCTCAATTTTACTATTGACCCCATTTAGTAATATAATTTCACTTTTTACTATTATTTTATTACTAGTAAAATACCACTAGTATTACTAATTTTTGTTTTACTATACTATACTAAAATAACAGTAGAAGTTACTAGTAAAACGCAACTGAGAATAAGAATAACACAACTTTCACTTTTACAAGGATGAAAACGGCATTTGATTTTAGAAACACCTAAACAAGAACACAAATTGGTAGAGATTCTGTTCTGCGATAAAATAAAGATACTGTCTAAGTTAAGTTATGAAAACCAAACTTAAACTTTCCCTTTTGAACTGGCTGCAATTACTAAACTAGTCCTGCAGTAATGTTGTTTACCCACATCTCTATACAGGCAAGTTATCGGCGATGGGTTGCTGTGTGTCTAGACATCGTAATGCCGATTGTACGATTCTGCCAGTCCCACAGGGACCATATAGCGTCGGATGCGTCGACTTAATGACAAGTGTCGTTGACGCGGACAATAAGGGCGTATTTGTGCGCATTTTCTACCCCACTGATAAAACAAACATTCTGGTAAAAGTATATCAATGTCTTCTGTTCATTAAACTCTAAATATTCTGCTCAGGAAGAGCCGTCCCTACTGACAGAATGGGATGTGGAACCAAAAGAAAAATATAGAGAAGCGTTCTTTCGAATTATCTGCCCTTACTGTAGTTCATTCTGGAAATGGATTCTGCTTAAATCTTTTGGAAAGCAGATTTTGGTACCCGCCGTTTGGCAGGCGCCCATTGCAAAGGAAGGTAGTTACTAATTAGTAACTGTTATCTGGCACATTTGTTAACAGGTGGACCATTCCGAGTTGTTATTTTCTCACATGGTCGTACGGGGACTCGCAGTGGGCAATGCGTTTTCGGCAGTCATTTAGCTTCACATGGCTTTATTGTTGCAGCTGTGGAGCATAGGTACAGAACTGATTTGTATTCCAACTGTTGTTATTAATGATTTTGTTGGTCAGATCAGGAGATGCATGCTGGACCTATGCACTGGGTGCAGATGGCGAAAGGGAAGAAATATGGGGTGACAATGCTCCAAAATTTCCCAGCAGAGAAATGGACACTTGGGAATTGTTCCTTGGAAATAAGCAAAAATTCGAACCTTTCCACAAGCTGGTACAAGACTTTGGCTTGGCTTGTAATGTTGTTTAGTATAGTGATTTAGACTGAATTTCGACTGCAAGAATGCAAAAGAACTCTGCAGTTGATGAAAGATCTTTCAGCAGGCTCCGGTGTTTTTGATCAGACTGGTGATTTTGGACAGAAAATTATGGTTGGCCATAACTTTGACTGGAACCAGTTTACAGTATGGTATTTGTTGTATGTCAGTTTGATTGTTTCCACTATTTAGGGACAAATTACTGTTGAGAAAGCTGCTTTATGTGGACATTCCTTAGGAGGCACTACGAGTATAGCTGGAATGACTTGTCCAGAATTTACATATTTTGTACACCTTGATCCTGAAACACATCTGGTTGATGAGATGCTTTATGCAAAAATGGAGAAAACGCCACCAGCTAAGGCTCTGTTCTTTATTCAGGTACTGATTTCTTAATTAATGGAGTAACTTGATTCAATAGGTCTCTAAATGGAAGTAACTCTGAATATTTTGCAGTTAATTCCTCCAGTTCCCTCAAGGCATAATTGAATACTCTTGAGATATAGTTCAAATATTCCAATTTTCCGCTAACGGCAACCAATCGAGAAAACAAACCCAAAATTCTCAAATGTCGTTGCAGTCCACACATGTTAAACCATTCTCTGAGAATCTCTGCAGTGATTTCAGGACAGATTTTCAAGCGGAAATGAGTCAAAAGCTCATTGACATCTGGGTTAGGCAGATCATAATAACTTCCTCTTAAAAGCGAGACTAGATCGTAGGTTAAGGGACCAAAAAGAGCATCTTGGAAATCCAGAATTCCAATTGATTCATGCGATAACAGCATTAAGTTTCCCAAGTGGAAATCTTTATGAATCATTACGAAAGGCTGATCTGAAAAATATTTCTGTTTTCGCTATAAAATCCACTGAGAAAATACCTTCAAGCAACCGTTCGACTATAAAGTTGAAACACCCTTTGAGCATAGTTTCCATATTTGTGTCCATTTCGAAATGAAGATATTGTTTAAGAAACGCTCTGTGAAAGAGATTCATTCCAACGATTAACTTTGCATGATCAAAGCAAGGTAACTGATTAACCAATTCAATAGAAATATTAGTCGAGTTAATTTTCACCATTTCATCTATAGCTTTTCGATGAAGCAACATCTGATTTTGATCTGTCAGCTCTTTCAGTAAAACTCTGTTCCCAAAATCAGAAATTAGCAAGAATCCGTTAATTACATCTAAAGCAAAGATCTGAGGCACTATGAGGCCAGATTGACTCAAAATATTCCTGATTTGAATAAACATCGAACAAGTTTCTTTGGGTGGTGGGGTGTCCACAGCAATCAAACATTGACTTTCTGATATTTGAACCCGAAAGTATCGGCGCATACTGACAGCAGACGTTAGAAACTTAAAGTCAGTAACTTCAACATGTTTTCTAGTCCATTTCTTCAAGGAGTTTAATCTTGAGTCACAAGTCATTTAATCAATTTTAGATACGACTATCAGAAGTAGGTACAGCCTTGCCACAGAAAATGTAGCAGAAGTTTTAAAAGGACGGGGGGATACATTTCAGTAAAACCGGTTTACTAAAAACTCGTTAAACTATACGTTTAATCGTTTAATTTGGCGCAAAGTTAACGGAATGGCAGCCATTCGAAGTTACTCGGAAAAGCTGAAAAATGGTTACATAATAGATCAAATTTACCCATGAACTGTGTAAATTGTGCATTTTCAGGACAACCTTCACATTCAAAAACAGCAAGACAAACTGTATCTAATGCGCAAAGCAGCAACTCACGCTGGTGCTGGTGACAATGCAGTCTACAGGATTGTGTAAGCTACATATTTCAATTCCAAATGGTCATCTTTCATACCATCACTGAATTCAGAAATTCCTCCCATGTGGACTTTTGTGACACGCCATATCTATCGCTTTCTCTCAGACGAAGAACGGCTATTCCAATGGACCTGATGCAGGAGATAATTGATAAAATGACCTTGGCACTGCTGAATGATGATCACGATGGGTTAGAAAAGTTGCGCCAAGAGTTCAAAGAACACCTAAAGGAGGCATAAAATCGATTCTGTTCTGTGTGTATGTACATACTATACCACTTGATGTGGTAAAGTTGAAAAGATACATGTAACAGCGGGTCGGTTCTTGGGGATAGGTCAGATCTCACAATTGAAAACCCCAGAGGCGCTCTTTGTGATTTTTGAGCATTTGGTGCCCTGCCCTGGCCTTTATCCCCCTGAAGGTGGATGACCTGTTTTATAAAGTTTAAAATATTTACATGAAAATTTTATGATAATTCAATTGCACCAATTACATGATGATTCGATTGACACCAATTACATCGTTCTAGCTGCTGCTCTCATTATTCTTCAGTCAGATATGAACGAATTTGTTTGTTCTATGCTGTGTTTTGGAGCTCCTGAGGGCTGGATATAACACTGGCTGGCACATACAGTACATGTATGTAGAGTATACCTAAGTTTAACAAAGTGCCATGCCATCTCTAGTCTAGCTAGGTATATACATCGATGGACGATTGTGCGATTTAGCACAAATAATATAGCTTTTGAATGGTCCACATACTGTATGTTCGCACGAACTAACTACATATTTAAATGTCAGGCCACCCAAACCCAAGTTACATTTTTTAAAAGCAGTAAGAACGTTAAAATCACGTTCGGCAGAGATGCTTGCAGTACAGTTTCTGACTGTTTCAATTCTTTTAAGACTTCTTCTTACTGCCTTCACTAGCTCTACTGATGTACTTGAGCAACGACAAGGACATCTCAAAAAATCTATGGCGTGCTCTTTTAGAAATACAAAGGTAGAAAAGTTATTTGTATAAATGCGAAGCTATAGCAAATCGGCAGAACAGGCACTCATTTTCAGCTGGAGATTCTGCGTCGACAAATTCCAGGTTAAATCAGCGGTCTTGTCCTGTTTTCATTTTGGCTAATTTATGTTTAGCATATATAACCAGAAAATGCGGGATGGATTTGGATGGGTTACAGTGTGCTAAACGGTTTCAGAGAAGACTGAAAACTTACTGCCGAAAAAGTTACTGCTCCAAATTTATGAGTAAACATTTGTCTGCTATTTTCAGCGTTAAAATGCAGTAATTGAAACTTCCAGAAAACCTAATCAAAGGCAAATCTCACAGAATCAAAATGCAATTAGCAAAGAATAAGATACTAAAATACTCTAAAAGATGTCAGAGTGAGAAGATATGCTCTTCCTGCGAGTGTGCGATAAAAGGTAAAACTTGGAAAAGCACTGTATATTAAGAGAATGAAACCCTATTACAGGCGTATTCAAAAACTGTCTATTACGGCGACGGTCAAAAGAAAAACGGCGAAAATGCATTTTGAAATTCGTTTCAAGAAAGACTGTGAGAAAAGCTGGTAGACTGAGCTGGATTACAGGTTAGTAGGTTACGCTATTCTACATGTCACGTTACAACAGAGACACAAATTACATTTTCATTATCACAGTTGTGAGTGCATCTGTTTCTAGCTGTCACATTCTTTGTGTGTCGAGCTCTGAAAAGTCCAATGAGACGAGATCACCCAGGAGTCTTCTACCAAGCACAATCCAGCCCGACAGTGACTCGTGCTCTTCAAGCGTTAGCAAGGTGTTGTGACATGTGGGCCATCTGCGATTCGGACTGTGAGGCTCAGACCAACTGCTGTCACATGTTCAAGACCAGCTTCGACATGAACTGCTGTTCTCGGAGCTGTCACACCGTCTGTCAGCACACTGCCATGCACTGCATGAATACGGCCAAGAGGTTGCGACGCGCTGTAGGTACACTAATTTTGTTAGATTATCGGCACTGAGCCTGAACATTAGTCAAGGAGCGATTGTTAGGCCATTTTGAGCTGCACGGCATGCAGCGGTGCAAACGCAGTAAAACCCGCCAAGGGATTTCCTGAATACACAGATGGCAGGTTTACAACAGTTACAAACTTGAATGCATTTGAAGATTCAATATTTCGCCAACTGTAGTTCAAATTCTTTTTCCAGCCACGAATGGAACTACCATTACTGCGCAACCCACAACACCAAAGCCGAATAAAACCAACTTTGCTCGTTGGATGCAAGATATAGAGAGTACAACTCGCATCGATTATCTAACTATTCCAGGTAAAGTATTAGCTGGAAGACAGAAAGTTGCTTCACAGCTTCGGAGAGAACCGACAAAGAAAACCAACATGATGTTATGAATTCAGGCACCCACGACACGATGGCATTTGAATGGACTCTCAAGCCATTTGTTCGAACGCAAACCAAATCACTGCGAGAACAACTGAAGCGAGGCATTCGCTATCTGGACATTCGCCTGGGATGCATCGAGAACGAACTGTACCTCTTCCACGGCTTTGTCAACCTAGATTTCAAGTTCAAAGCTGATGTAGAGCAGGTTTTGATTGAATTTCTCACCGAAAACCCTACCGAGTTCGTCATTGTCTCTATCAAAGAGGAAGAAGAACCAGATGATTGTAACAAACCATTCGATCAACAGGTCAGCAGTGAACTCAACAAGACCATGTGGTACTTGGAGGAGGTACTGCCTCCAATCGGTCTGGTCAGAGGAAAAATCATCCTCTTCCGTCGCTATAGCACCAGCCAACTGACTCCTATGGGCCTGAGCATGCACTTTGCATGGCCTGACAATGGAAACGCCACTAGTTCCTCTACCGTGTACAAGAGTGGCTTCAAATTCAGGATCCACAAACACATCTCAGACAAATACAAAATCATAGCTGGTGAAGATGGAATTGTCTCAAAGGGCATTCGAGTTCGCAAGCATATGCGGTATTCAGCCGGTGCTGATATGAAGCTGCTCCGTGGCCAAGGAGCCAGGATTTTCATTACAGTAACCAGTGCTACACCCAACTTTTTTATCACCACACAGACGCACTGGAAAACGGCGGTTGGCTATGAGAAGAAGTATGGTAGCCAGTACAGACCACCTGCCATACAGCGACTGTATTTCTGTAGAACCTGTAAACCGACAGGCTATGTTTATGGGGTGAACTACTATGTAGCAGTGTTTGTTAAGCAACTCTACGAATATATGGTCGCTAATAAGCGCTGTAAACTCAACCCCGCTTCACCTGTGTGTAGTTTGGGCTTTGTCTTGTTTGATTACGCCTTTTCGGAGTTCTTTGTTGAACCGGGAGAAATTGATAATGATATGGGAGTTTGGATAGAGAAAATGATTAAGTTGAATGGCATCTGAATAGATTTTAGGGAGTTGGTTTGCATATGCAATGTCAATAAACCCTGTTTGCATGTAACTTGCACAATTTTTAATGTAAAAACTGTTAGTTTGCTGTTTGCATAATCATATATGGTACCTTCACGTTCAGTCAGGATCTGTGGTGTGGTGGTACCATATATGGTACCGGTACCATATACAGGGTGTGTCAAAAAAAACAACCCAGCAGAGTTTTTGCTGTAGCAACCGCAAATCTCAACCGATTTGAATCAATCCTGCTTTAAATGAAAGATAAATAAATTCTTGAAAGACTGGTGAAGGCCCTATTAAGATACGATGCTTAGTTCCTGAGATATTTTCCTTCAAACTCAAAACAGAGATTTTGGCAGTGAACAAGAGCGATTCCGTTGCACTTCACAACAAAACGGATTCCTACTGCTGAGGGGCAACAAGACTTTTACAAATGAAGTAACCAAGCATGTGTGGCACCAGAAAAACCTCGTTACGTTAGCCCTGAGCAGTAGGAATCGGTTTTATTATGAAGTGCAACAGAATAATAAAAATCGCTCTTGTTCATAGCCAAAATCTGTTTTGACTTTGAGTGCAAATATCTCAGGAACCAAGCATCATATCTTAATAAAAGCTTCACCAAACTTTCAAGAATTAATCTACATTTCATATAAAATAGGACTCACTGAAATCGGTTGGGATTTGCGTCTGCTACAGTAAAAAATCTGCTGGGTTGTTTTAATCTCTGTTGTGCACTGCCAAAATCTCTGTTTTGATTTTGAAAGCAATTATCTCAAGAACTAAGCAACGCATCTTAATAAAAGCCACACCAGTCGTTCAAGAATTTATTTATCTTTCATTTAAAGCAGGATTCATTCAAATCGGTTGAGATTTGCGATTGCTACAGCAAAAAATCTGCTGGGTTGTTTTTTTTGACACACCCTGTATATACAGTGTATGGTACCACTCTGTTCAGATTTCGTACCATATATGGTACCACCCCAGTCTCCGAACGTGGGGGTACCATATATATATACAGTACATATATATATGGTGACGGTACCATATATGCTGGTGGTACAATATAAGGTATGGTGCCACTAGCCTAGGTACCGGTACCATATATGGTGTGGGTACCACAAACGGCGTTAAGTGGCTGACTGTATAATCAAGTTAAAAGGCATTATGTTAATAAACCGGCCACTCAAAAAATCAACTAAAAAAAGTTAATTTACATCAATTGCTGTTAGTTTGTTGCCAGTTCACCCGATGATGGCCATCGCGACTACACTGCGCGCGCTATAAAACGCGCTAGAATGCGACGTGCATTATTCCCTACGCCAGATAATACATGTAATAGAGGGTACTGGTCATTCCCCACCCAACGTAGGCCAGAACCCCCGATCCCCCTACCCCAAGACAAGTTTCCGATTCGTTTCCGATTTCCTGGCAAGTAGTTTTTTGAGCAAATTTCTTAGAATTTCAGACACAAAATTTACTAAAATCGCCCTCAATGCGGTCACTTTTTATCTGTATTTCTCAGGAAGCTATATGTAGCGCCCCGCGCTCCAAGCACTATAAAGACAGATATTCATTAGAGCATGGTTATATGTAATTCGTTGGTCGTTTGGCTTTTGGAGTGTAGCTGTTGCTTTCTGTAGCAGCCGATCAACAACAACTTTTACCTTGCCAACAATTAATTAAATAACAGGAGAATAAATGACACGACCGCTCGCCAGGTAGTCAGACGGAGAGAGTGAGAAAGAACAAAGGCGAGCAGGCAAACTCGATCACGCGGCGCCCTAAACGCTACAATTACAGTGTATGGCGTGTACACGATTACGGTAGACCAGGGGGGGGACCCAACCACGACAAATCTCGAAATATGTGCCGGGCCACTTCCGGTGACCGACATTCAAACGGTTGCCATTCACCCAATTCTCAAGCTATCGACAAGCGGCTTGGTGCATTGTGTAGCTGAGATAATGGGCTTTCTAACAGTGTGCCCCAGTTTAGTATATCCCAATTTGTGACGAAAATGTTTAGCGTTTTTCGCGGTTGAAAGTGATTCAAAAAATTGCTCATTATTTAAACGGTCATAACTTTTGACCACAAAGAGCTAGCCATATACTGATCACACCACATGAAAGAGCTCGTCGAGTACAATATTATAGATGCCATCGGAATCCAGATTAATCGATTCTAGCCTGAGTAGTAGCGTGCCAAACATGATCATAATTTTTGGGCTCAATTTTCGCATTTGTCGTGCTTTCCAAGACCACTGGCAGCGAAGCAGTGTTCCAATCGAGTCGTGTGGCCCATCAATCGAAGCGTCTTGGTGCGTTGAGTTCAAAAATCATACTCAAAACTAAATTGGAGGCTTCGCATCTATGTTACTGACCGAAGTTATAAACGCCTATTTCATACCCTTCCAGAGCCTAATGTTTGCAGCCATTTTTTCACAAATAGAACATCGAAATTCCAAATTCTGAACGAACATTCTGATGTAGAACGGCGAGACGAATCGATTGGTGTGAGAAACCTCTTTCTACGACCACGTTTTCCCGGTGAACAGTAGACATGAATGAATGTCGCTCTGATTTACACTACAAAAATGGACTGTTTAGTAGGGAATTCATTGGTCTTGCTCATCATCTGGTGATCCCAGATGGATCGCTGAGCTACCAATCGATGCACAACGGTCTGTTGAACTCGAAAATCGCGGCTGCATCGCTCTTTTAACCATTGCCATCACTGTAAAAGTGGAAATATAGGAGTGGTCAGATTTTCACCTTTGTCTTCTCACATTCTGAGTTAATTCTGGACGAAATAATGGTCGAAAATTAAACTTCTGAACGAACATTCTGATGCAGAACGGCGAGACGAATCGATTGGTGTGAGAAACGTCTTTCTACGACCACGTTTTCCCGGTGAACAGTAGACATGAATGAATGTTGCTCTGATTTACGCTACAAAAATGGCCTGTTTAGTAGGGAATTCATGGTCTTGCTCATCATCCGGTGATCCCAGATGGATCGCTGAGCTACCAATCGATGCACAACGGTCTGTTGAACTCGAAAATCGCGGCTGCATCGCTCTTTTAACCATTGCTATCACTGTACAAGTGGAAATATAGGAGTGGTCAGATTTGCTATGCAAAACATCCTTCCACGACCACGTTTTCCCGGTGAACAGTGGAGATTTTTGCGCGAGATCCCGATTTTAACTTGAAACTCCTGTTCTTTATGGAATTTCAGCTATAGCACTGCCACGCGAGACAATTTATTATTTTATATTTGCTTTCACAGCTGTACAGACAGGGACTACAAAAGTAACGGGTTATATTAGGTATCGAGATAGCTTATAAACCTTGAAGTTGTTGGTGAAACTTGTCAACTTGCTCTGTAACTTGTCTAGCGCTTTTCTTTGCACCATAGTCAAGACACGATTCCAGCTCCACGATTGGTTTGAACTGCTCCGCTAGCTGTCTTGCACCCTTGCATAAAGATGTGGCGTTTCCTTCCTGGATTTTGTCCATAAACGTGTCATAGGAACGCTTTTCCTTTGCACACTGCACAAAGTTGGTAAGGTATGTTGAGAGATTTTGAGCAAAAGATGGATCCAGATGCACTGCACAGCAAATACAGTTGTGCCAACCAGTGTCCAGCTGATATACAAGCAGGAGGAAGAATCGAATGCCTCCATTTCAGCTGTGAGCTGCACATAGTGCTGCCATGGCGGTCTCTGTGCTGGTTTTGCTTTTCCATTACCTGCTAGGAATGGGCACTTGATGCTTACTGGAATGCTTTCCTTCTTCGATTTATCGTGACTTGAAAGGAACCCATTCGGTGATGCAATCAGATCAGGTGATGCTGGTAATGCACCAACTTCTCTGAATAGCACGTTTTCGGTTGGCAATCCAATTGCATTGAGAACAGTACTGCAGTGCTGCAGTAAAGTAAGAACAGCACTGTGGTCATTAGCTCTGCTCCAATTCTCTGCTAATTCTGCGTTTATGTCAGAACGGCGTTGTGGGAACTCACGTTCATGCATTTCCAGCAGTGTGTTTTCCCCACAGTGGAATCTAACAAGTTCACAGTTACTAAAGACTTTAAAGACTAAAAATGTATTACCTATAGAACAATTTTCGCAGGTCACCACTCTTTTTTGTTGGCCGGTTACGTGGCGTCAGCTCTACAAGTGATTTGTATGTAGTGTTGGCACTGATCAGGCCAGGAGTTTCCTGCATCTTCTGCCACTCTGTTGTGTACCGCCTCACGCCTAGTGGGCCCTCATCCTGAGTCAATCTGTCAAACGATGGCAGATATTCAAGACTATCCTGTTGTTTGATTCCAAGCATTATCTGAAAGAAAACACGAAATTCACATTGCACATAGTCATACTCTACATATATGTATTATGCTATGAATACCTCAGTTAGTGTCTTCTTCTTTGGATAACTGTGTTTGACTGGTTTTGTTTGAAGTTCAGTCTGCTGGCATTCTTTTTGGTAGTGTCCCATTGCTCCACATTTCCAACAGCTAATTGACTGCAAATGTTCAGTTGTTGGCTCCCTTATACAGTCTACACCCCAGTGTCCAACTCCTGAAAGTTTATAAGGTCTAGGATTCTGCGAATGTTACAATGCCATGTTGTAGGTAGAAGAAAAGTGGACTAGAGTACCTCCACAGCGATAACATTCATCATGAGCTTTTCTCTTTGTGCGCGAATCAGTAACTAAATGTTCGAGTCGCTTGCGCAGTGCTTCTTGTTTGTCTTCCTTAGGGGAAAGGCCATCCTAAAATCATTCCACATGCAGTAGTTACTGACCAGCTTGCTTGTACTACCTACTGATAGTTCAATAACATACCTTCATAAGGAAGTATGTGACAAGTTGGCGTAGAAAATGCTTGAATAACTTTTGTGGGTATGGTGGAAGGGAACAGCCTGTACGCCCAATGCATTGAGCAGATCTTGACTCCAGAACCGTTGTTTGAATGTGTCACTGCAGAGATACTTTGCCGAAACACTTTGCCGATTTTCGAGTTCAACAGACCGTTGTGCATCGATTGGTAGCTCAGCGATCCATCTGGGATCACCGGATGATGAGCAAGACCATGAATTCCCTACTAAACAGGCCATTTTTGTAGTGTAAATCAGAGCGACATTCATTCATGTCTACTGTTCATCGGGAAAACGTGGTCGTAGAAAGACGTTTCTCACACCAATCGATTCGTCTCGCCGTTCTGCATCAGAATGTTCGTTCAGAAGTTTAATTTTCGACCGTTATTTCGTCCAGAATTAACTCAGAATGTGAGAAGACAAAGGTGAAAATCTGACCACTCCTATATTTCCACTTTTACAGTGATGGCAATGGTTAAAAGAGCGATGCAGCCGCGATTTTCGAGTTCAACAGACCGTTGTGCATCGATTGGTAGCTCAGCGATCCATCTGGGATCACCGGATGATGAGCAAGACCATGAATTTCCTACTAAACAGGCCATTTTTGTAGCGTAAATCAGAGCGACATTCATGCATGTCTACTGTTCACCGGAAAAACGTGGTCGTAGAAAGACGTTTCTTACACCAATCGATTCGTCTCGCCGTTCTGCATCAGAATGTTCATTCAGAATTTGGAATTTCGATGTTCTACTTGTGAAAAAATGGCTGCAAACATTAGGCTCTGGAAGGGTATGAAATAGGCGTTTATAACTTCGGTCGGTAACATAGATATGAAGCCTCCAATTTAGGTTTGAGTATGATTTTTGAACTCAACGCACCAAGACGCTTCGATTGATGGGCCTCACGACTCAATTAGAACACTGCTTCGCTGCCAGTGGTCTTGGAAAGCACGACAAATGCGAAAATTGAGCCCAAAAATTATGATCATGTTTGGCACGCTACTACTCAGGCTAGAATCGATTAATCTGGATTCCGATGGCATCTATAATATTGTACTCGACGAGTTCTTTCATGTGGTGTGATCGGTATATGGATAGCTCTTTGTGGTCAAAAGTTATGACCGTTTAAATAATGAGCAATTTTTTGAATCACTTTCAACCGCGAAAAACGCTAAACATTTTCGTCAAAAATTGGGATATACTAAACTGGGGCACATTGTTAGAAAGCCCATTATCTCAGCTACACAATGCACCAAGCTGCTTGTCGATAGCTTGAGAATTGGGTGAATGGCAACCGTTTGAATGTCGGACACCGGAAGTGGCCCGGCACATATTTCGAGATTTGTCGTGGTTGGGTCCCCCCCCTGGTGTGAACTTAACACTGACTGACGCAGCTACAGTTACACACGCAACGCCATACATATGTATGACAACGGGGTTACGCGCGGGCGCGCTTACACAAAAGCCCGAATTACCGGTACTTGACGATTTTTAGCCCAAAATTGCGATTCTTTGCGATTGTTTAGTGCTTTTAGTACCCACCCCTTCCCCTAGAATTTGGGCTGAGACCCTCAACCCCTCCCGTCATTAGAAACACATATTAGAACGCTACTCACTCAACCACCCAATCAATTCTGGCTTGTTCTCAGACTAAAAGGTACTCTTAGAAAAGCTCACTGATTGGCCTTAGGCCGTCACAAATCTTTTAGCCTTTAGTGTCTTGCCCTTAACTACAGTTGGTAGGTATACCTGAACCTGAACCTGAAACCTGGGTATTAACGTGAAAATTGTGAACCTGAACCTGAACCTGAACCTACTTGAAAATAAAAGTACTTACCTCACACCTACTAGGTCGGTACTACAGTTGGTAGGTATACCTGAACCTGAACCTGAACCTGAAACCTGGGTATTAACCTGAAAATTGTGAACCTGAACCTGAACCTGAACCTACTTGAAAATAAAAGTACTTACCTGACACCTACTAGGTCGGTACCTACTTTTCAGGTTTTTCTTGTCTTAAACTTCCCGGTACAAGTAGCACGCACTGTCAGTTGGTTAGATCAGATATTGTTTGACACTCTACAGTTTTGTTCTTAAAAATGGTTAGCGTGAAGCGTATAATGCAAATTATCTGCACCTATGTGTACTATAACTTAAAAATGAAGGTGATTATAGGGAAAGGCCCCATCCGGAAATTGACTTTATGAAAGCTTGTCTTCCTCTATGCCTAAGCCTAAGCTTTAGTTTGTTTCTTGAACGTAAGCTTAAACGTCAGCTAGTAGAACTTATGTAAGCCTGAGCCTTAGCTAGCTTAATGCCGGAACTTAGAGTTTGAAATGAACGTTTGTGGAGTGCGTGCCTGGCGATCGGTCCGTCATACCGCAAAAAATTGTCTGGCGTTTTTCTCGTTTTTGTCGAATTGTTGGTTTGTCGAATTGTTGATTTGAACATGGATCGTTTTCTTATGAAAAGAAACAGGAGCGCTATTGATTTAGCTCACAGCCGAAAATTTGTGTCTTTATTTGAAAGTACCTGAACCTGAACCTGACACCTGGGTACTTTTGAAAAATGTACCTGAACCTGAACCTGAACCTGAAATTGGATTTTAGAGATACCTGAACCTGGACTTACCTGAAATTTGGTGGTACCTACCAACTGTAGTCGGTACCTACTTTTCAGGTTTTTCTTGTCTTAAACTTCCCAGTACAAGTAGCACGTACTGTCAACATTTGAAATTGGTTAGATCAGATATTGCTTGACGCTCTACAGTTTTGTTCTTAAAAATGGTGTGCGTGAAGCTCTAATGCTCATTATCTGCTCCTACGTGGATTGTAACTTAAAAATGAAGGCGATTATAGGGAAAAGCCCCAACCGGAAATTACCTTTATCCCAATGCAACATACCTACGCCATATGGCGTTTTGGCGTAATTCTTAGAAACGCGCTTCCCGACAACGAACAACTATCGGAAACCTGGTTCCCGACAACGAAAATGTTGTCCGACAGTCTCTCTTTTTTGGCTATTTTTTGTTTTTTTATTAGAAGCTTTCCGATAAGCTTCTGGAAATGTTCCTAAATTGCGGGAATTACCAAAAACTATTGGGAAGCTCAAAAAATTGCTATCTCGAAGTGTTTTCCTGTCGGAAAGCTGTTATGCCAAAAACTTTTCCGACAACAAAAAAATCGGGAACTGAAAAATTTATCTTCCCGACCGCTGTCGGAAAGCGCGCGACTTCCCGACAATTAGAAACACCGGTGTGTTGAAGGGGGTTATGAAACCTTGTCTTCCTCTATGACTAAGCCTAAGCTTTAGTTTGTTTGTTGAACGTAAAGCCTAAACGTCAGCTAGTAGAACTTATGTAAGCCTGAGCCTTAACTTAATGCCGGAACTTAGAGTTTGAAATGAACGTTTGTAGAGTGCGTGGGGTTTCCTACTACGATGGCGATCAGTCCATCATACCGCAAAAATTGTCTTGCGTTTTTCTCGTTTTTGTCGAATTGTTGGTTTGTAAATTTCGATTGCTTTGAACATGGATCGTTTTCTTAAGAAAAAGAACAGCAGCGCTATTGATTTAGCTCATAGCCGAAAATTTGTGTCTTTGTTTGAAAGTACCTGAACCTGAACCTGACACCTGGGTTCTTTTGAAAAATGTACCTGAACCTGAACCTGAAATCGGATTTTAGAGATACCTGAACCTGGACTTACCTGAAATTTGGTGGTACCTACCAACTGTACCCTTAACTGTTGAGGTCAAAACTGATAGGATAATTTAGATGGAACAAGCTACTTACCCTGTACATCGGACACTATGCAAAGTAGAGATAAGATTTTACTGACAATAACAAGGAAGCACTTTAGAATAAAGATAATAAGCGTTTGCATAACTAATCAGTGTTCTACCAATTTCCAGTTCTAGCCTTTTACAATTCAAAATTCGGCGATGCAGTAGGTTTCACAGACGGGTCGCTAGCAATCTTCCTAGGATTGGTCGGTTCGACAGGCGCTCGAGAATTGGGCTCGCTTATTGGAACTCTGTAAGGCGCGGGATGAGGAGGGGAGGGCACTCTTTGGTAGATGCCACCTGACTGGGCTTTCGTGGGGGTTGAGCTGGTGGAGGGCATCTTGGTAAAGTTGGTTTCCAACATTCCTCTATGCTTTCTTGATTGCGTGTAGTTACTTCTCTCTTCGCCTCTCTTTCTTGTACAAACAATTACCACAACAATGACACCAGTGCAGAGTGTGATGACCAGAATTAGACCGATTATTGCCCAAAATATGGCGTCTTTTGGAAGTACTGGGCTGGGACAGGATTGTGTTGGACTGTTGGCAGCTGCTGGACCGATGGGAGTTGAAGTAACCAGTGAAATTAGACAAAACACAAACAAATAGACAATCATAATCAATGCCGAAACCGACCGCTTAACAAGTAACTGTAAAAACAAACTGAAAATCTACATGCATTGATACTTTTGGTTTGTCAGGTGTGAAAGGTGATTGATTGAAGAATTGTACTGCACAGTTCAGGGTGGTCTTTAATATTATTTTGAAACACATTATTGTTACGCAGCTTACACATTTGCTGTAGATAAAATAATGCAGACCAAAATTCTTCTTTTGCCCAAATATGACTAGTCTGTCTCTGTTAGCGCTGTCACTTTGTTACATCATAAATTTAGCAGACTCCAAATTTTACACGCATAGAAACTCTAAATCATCAGTACCTGATGATATAAGACAAAAATTGGACAACAATACCAAATGCTGCAGACAGTGGGATAAATGTGACACAGAGTGCACAACACTGTTGGGTTGTTGTAAAAGACTACGGATGGTTTACAATAAGGACTGCTGCATGCACTGTCACAAAACGTGTCTCAACGATGCCTTGTACTGTGCACATATGGCCAAAGTTGTAATTAAAATAAGAACATTGCGTAAGTGCGTTCTAGTTTGTCCTATCTCCTACTCCTGTTTACTGTTGTTTGAGTATACACATACACATTTACCATACACAAAAATACACATTGTTTTTTCAATGTGTATACACATACACATGCACATTGAAAATTCGAATGCACATTACCATACACAAACAGTACTCAAAATGTGTATTTTTGTGTATGTGTATTTGATCAGCAAAAGTCGATAAAATTTTCAACAGAATCGTAAAATTTCGATATTTTTGCTGCAGTAATAAACAGTAGATATCCTCATGAGCCCTTCAAATGGCCTAAGTAATCAATTTCAAAGCTATCCAAGGTTTCAAGCAGCAGACATTGAGAGATTTGATTTTCTTAGTATTTCTGGCTCAAAATCTACGAAAAACTTTGCATTTTCAGTACAATACACATACACAAATATACACAAAAATACACAATGTTTTGTTAAATGTGTTTACACAAATTACCATACGCATTTGAAGGTAAATGTGTATACAGATACACATACACATACACAAACGGAAAATCCAATACCAAACAACAGTACTCCTGTTACAATCTTTGCAGCCACAACAACAGTTATCCCGGAAATAGACTATAGCTCTTGGCTAAAAGAAATCAATGAATCAACTAGAATAGATTACTTAACAATTCCAGGTATAAAAAGTAGAGTGCTTGGATGTTGGGGTTGTTCTGCTTTTCAGGTCTTGTCCGTACTGCATTAACCCTTTGTAAATTACCTACTTGTACACGAGTAGCATACTCTAGGAGAAGCTGATATATAATCTATCGAAAAATGCGCCGCCAATAAGTTAGTTCCTATATCCCAATACATGGAGATTATCGGGTTTCCGATAACGAAACTGTAGAAACCGTAATTCCGATAGATAAAAAAAGGCGCTATGTTACAAAGGGTTAAGCAGTACCTAAGTAATTTAAGAGTCAGTCTCTGAACTGATCGAGTTTTGGCCCTTTGCCCTATTCAGACCCAAAATTGAAACTTTGGCCTAGAGAGCTGTAAGTTCATATACTAATACATATCGATAGGTTATGTAACCACCGCAAAGGATTTCCCGATTTGACGCTCCAGTCCCGAGATACCGCCGTCTGAAAATCGGCTCGCTTAACTATGGGACAAAAATTTCGAACCTGAATTTCTTTCCTGCTAAAAACAGTTGGGACCTAGAATTTGGGGACTTTCCGTAACTTTTAGAGTACTTTAAGAATTTTTGGTCCGTTTTGGATTTTGACGACAAAAAATTTTTCGACCCCCTTCCCGCCCCCCTAGCTCGTCTGGAACCCCCCCCTAAGTGGGTTTTTTATTTCAGAGTACTGTAGCGCCATTTGTTAGCTACACATTGGTGCCAAGCACGATAGCCCACGGCCCGGGGTTTTGGAGTAAATTGACTTCAAATGGCTGAAAATCGCATTTTTTTTCCAGTTTTACTATGGGACAAAATTTCGAACTTGAATTTCTTTCCTGCTAAAAACAGTTGGGACCTAGAATTTGGGGACTTTCCGTAACTTTTAGAGTACTTTAAGAATTTTGGGTCGGTTTTCGATTCTGACGAAAAAAATTTTTTTCGCCCCCCTTCCCGCCCCCCTAGCTCGTCTGGAACCCCCCCCCCCTATGTGGGTTTTTTTATTTCAGATTACTGTAGCGCCATTTGCTAGTTACAGATTGGTGCCAAGCATGATAACCCACGGCCCGGGGTTTTGGAGTAAATTCACTCCAAATAGCTGAAAATCGAAATTCAACTTCGAAATTTTGTCCCATAGTAAAACTGAAAAAAATGCGATTTTCAGCTATTTGGAGTTAATTTACTCCAAAACCGTGGGCCGTGGGCTATCGTGCTTGGCACCAATCTGTAGCTAACAAATGGCGCTACAGTAATCTGAAATAAAAAAACCCACGTAGGGGGTTCCAGACGAGCTAGGGGGGCGGGAAGGGGGTCGAAAAAATTTGTTTTCGTCAAAATCGAAAACCGACCAAATACTCTTAAAGTGCTCTAAAAGTTACGGAAGGTGCCCAAATTCTAGGTCCCAACTGTTTTTAGCAGGAAAGAAATTCAAGTTCGAAATTTTGTCCCATAGTAAAACTGGAAAAAAAGGCGATTTTCAGCTATTTGAAGTCAATTTACTCCAAAACCCCGGGCCGTGGGCTATCGTGCTTGGCACCAATCTGTAGCTAACAAATGGCGCTACAGTAATCTGAAATAAAAGAACCCACATAGGGGGGTTCCAGACGAGCTAGGGGGGCAGGAAGGGGGGCGAAAAAATTTTTTTTCGTCAAAATCGAAAACCGACCCAAAATTCTTAAAGTACTCTAAAAGTTACGTAAAATCCCCAAATTCTAGGTCCCAACTGTTTTTAGCAGGAAAGAAATTCAAGTTTGAAATTTTTGTCCCATAGTTAAGCGAGCCGATTTTCAGACGGCTGTATCTCGGGACTGGAGCGTCAAATCGGGAAATCCTTCGCGGTGGTTACATAACCTATCGATATGTATTAGTGTACCAACTTACAACTCTCTAGGCCAAAGTTTCAATTTTGGGTCTGAATACTGAAACTCGATCTGACCAGAGAACGACTCTTAATCTCTTTTCCATTCGCTGCAAATTCTTCAGGGACACACAACACTATGGCTGACTTTCCAACCATATTTCTGAGTCAGTTTGAGTTCGTCCGAACTCAAACTAAATCCTTGCGTGAACAGCTGGATAGAGGAATTCGATTCGTGGACCTGCGTTGCACTTGCAAAAACGACGTTCTCAAGCTGCATCACGGCAGCTACGATTTGGAGAAGACATTCGAGCACGATTTCCAATCTGTAGCCATTCAATTTCTTATAGATCACCCTTCTGAATTTCTAATCGCTTCCATAAAACAGGCCGAAAAGTCGACTGGGTGCACAGGTAAACCCCCTCACCATGAAACGATTTCTTAGATCGCTGAAACAGATAGATTCGCCGAGCAAGTGATGAAAGTAATCCGAAAGCGGCTGAGCTACTGGAGTCTGGAGGACAAAATTCCGACAGTTAAGGAAGCTAGAGGAAAAATCATTCTATTCCGACGGTTTTTCGGCTACTCTGGAATCGGCGCTGCACTGCAATGGCCGCAGAACTCTGCAAATCAGTTCAAAGTGGCAGGCCAGCATCTCTACTCTATATTTGTGCAGGTCCAAAGGGGCATAAGTTATAAATTTTCCAGACTTTCTTTTTCAGGATAAATACAAACTGGATGACCTGTCAAAAGAGAGTATAAAGAGAAAGGTGTCCTATGTTTACGATTACATGCAATTATCGGCTAACAAAACAACTGAGCAACTTCGGAGAAATAGACCTTGTCTATTTGTTAACTTTGCAAGCGGATATTCGGCTCCCAGTGGAACGCCAGATTTGGTAGCCAGGGGGTGGACCACCAGACCTCTGAGAGCCCACCGGATTAGAATTTGCGCTGACTGCATACAGTTTCTTTTCGTCTGGGGTGTTAATTACTATTTGGCTAGATATTTTGATCAATTATATGAGTACATGAAGAGCAACAGGCAGTGTTTGTTCAACAAAAGTGTCAGAACTGTAGTTTGGGTATAATTTTGTTTGACTTTCCGTTTTCTGAACTGGCTGGACACGCTGAAGTCATCAATACTGATATGGGCCATTGGATTCAGACAATGATCAGACTAAATGGAATATGAGTCTTTGTACCTTCCTGCTGTATTTGGAAAGTTGTTTTGTAATCAATTTTTACAGTCTGTATTGTACAGGGTCCGCCAAAAAAAAACAACCCAGCAGAGTTTTTGCTGTAGCAACCGCAAATCTCAACCGATTTGAATGAATCCTTTTTTAAATGAAAGATAAATAAATTCTTGAAAGATTGATGTACCGTTTATCAAGATAGCCTGCTTAGTTCCTGAGATATTTGTCCTCAAAATCAAAACAGAGATTTTGGCAATGAATAAGAGTGATAAAGAACAACCCAGCAGATTTTTTACTTTTGCAACCATGAATCTGAACCGATTTGAATGAATCCTTTTTTGAATGAAAGACTGATAAATTCAGATTCACAGCTTTGTTCTTGAGATATTTGCCTTCTAAGTCGAAACAGATTTTGGCAAAGAACAAGAGCGATTCCGTTGCATTTCATAATAAAGCAGATTCCTACTGCTGCGGCTAATGATACTTTAGTGTTGAAGTAAACCGAGTTTCTGTGTCACCTGTAAAGCCTCCAAGAGCCCTTAGCAGTAGCAGGAATCCGTTTTATTACAAAGTGCAGAATAATAAAAAAATCCCTCTTGTTCACTGCCAAACTCACTGTTTTGATTTTGAGAGCCAAAATCTCAGGAACTAAGCAGAGTACATTAATGAAAATTTTAGCAGTCTTTTAAGGATTTATTTATCTTTCATTTAAAAAGCAATTATTCAAATCGGTTGAGATTTGCGGTTGCTATAGCGAAAAATCTGCTGGGTTGTTTTTTTTGGCACAACCTGTATTTTCAACACTTTCTTTCTCAGGATAAATACAAACTGGATGACCTGTCAAAAGCGAGCATAAAGAGAAAGATGTCGTACGTTTACGATTACATGAAATTATCGGCTAACAAAACAACCCATCATCTTCGGAGAAACAGACCTTGTCTATTTGTTAACTTTGCAAGCGGATATTCGGCCCCCAGTGGAACTCCAGATTTGTGTAGCCAGGGGTTGGACAACCAGACCACTAAGAGCTCACCGGATTAGAATTTGCGCCGACTGCATACAGTTTCTTTTCGTCTGGGGAGTTAATTACTATTTGGCTAGATATTTTGGTCAATTATACGAGTACATGAAGAGTAATAGGCAGTGTTTGTTCAACAAAAGTGTCAGAACTTGTAGTTTAGGTATAATTTTGTTTGACTTTCCGTTTTCTGAACTGGCTGGACACGCTGAAGTCATCAATACTGATATGGGCCATTGGATTCAGACAATGATCAGACTAAATGGAATATGAGTCTTTGTACCTTCCTGCTGTATTTGGAAAGTTGTTTTGTAATCAATTTTTACAGTCTGTATTGTAAATTCAAATTTGTACTGCAACTGCAACCTTTAACATCCCGCAGTCCAGTCAAAATAGAGAAAACTCTATTTTAAAGTATCTCTATTCAATCGGAACCTGCTGGAAACCCACAACGATGAACTGTTCGAACCAAACACATTGAATTATGGACAGGAAACAATTGCGCTCACTAAGACTGACACCAGTACTTCGCTTGCGAACGCTAAACAAGTTTAAAAACATGTGAATATGCTACAAGCAATTGGCCACAAAAAAAACAAACTTTTCGAGGTTTCCACTCAACTTCAACAAATTGACGTTTTTGAGCGGATGGCCTTCCACACCTACTGCCAGATTGAGATATGCCAGTAGCGCAAGACACAACCAATAACTATTGAGCGCCATAGTCTAGTCAAAATGTAACACGGAACCTCTTAGCGACGGAAATTAGCTTTGGATCAACAGGAACCGCGATTTATAAGTGCCAAGGAAGTCGACGTCAATCTAATACTTAGAGCTGTTTAAGCTAGTTTGAGCAGATTCTCAACATGGCACAATTTAGTTTGATTTTCCGTTCTAAAATTTAAAAAAAATTGCAAACTTAGAGGAGACGATCAATTGAAAAGAATTTTCACTGTGTATGTGTTTGTGCAAAAACAATGTGTATTTTTGTGTATGGTAAATGTGTATGTGTAAACAACTACAGTACTCAACCTAGCAACGTGTGTGGTACTGCTGACACTAAATCTGAATTCTGAATAATAAGATTGTAGTTGAATTTTGAATCTACCTACCTACCTTTCTAAGACCACTCACATTTTATCAATTCAGTTAGCCTACAGAACAGCGATGCGTGCCTTCCTTTACTACTGCTACTTTCTCAGCTCCACCAGTTTGGCCGGGGTTTTCTATGACCACTGGACCAGAGCCGACGACCCTCATGGCAGGCGGAAGACTATAATGTACGCGTGGGGCAATGTCACCCGTTACTGGTATGAGAACCAGTGGGGCGCCAGCACCAAACTTCACTACAGCAACGTCTCACCCAAAATCTGGCTGAAATTCACCTACGCCCAATCGGAAAACAGCTTTGTGCTCAAGTCCAGTCGTGGGGACTGCAACTACTTCTGGTGCTTCATTGAGCGTGGCGGGGTTCACGTTCGTAAGCTCGGGCTTGATGGGCTTTATATATTTCTGTCATATTTCAGCAGTCAAAGCCGAAACTCTAAACCACATAAAGGCCAACTACGACGCGTGGAGCAAAACTGGTTTGGGTAGTATGGACGACAAGCACATCGAGCTGATGTTTCCGCCGATTTTCGAACAATGGGGCGGCGAGCCAGGACAAGATCGATTCTCGATAGAGGTGCGACCTGCCAACACCACTCCCAAGGCGGCTCCAAACCAAGAGTATGATCTGCTTCGATCCCAGTTCCTGCCGGTCAGATGCAGAATCAGAATCTTCTACAAGTACAGAACGCCCGGTCGAAAGCCTCTTTGCTCCATAGGTTCATGTGCCAACCGAGCCATCAAGGGGAACAAGGAATATATGCTGAATGTAGTCAGCAATGGTGTTACCCAGTGTACTGATGTTGAAATGAAAGCCACTGTTGATGTGCAACTGTTTGTGCAAGAACTGTGAACTGCTTCGGTGTTCAGTGAAGTAAATCTTGCTCATCAGACAGACAGGTGTCTCCAGGGGACATACAGAGTCTACTGAACTGTACTGTTGAATACTGCAGTACACTCTATGATGATGTACTGTAGTAGCTTCCCTTGTCAGATCAGACTTTTCAACAAGTTGGTTCAGAGGTACTGGACACTTTGCAATTGGTTGTCCTGTCAGGATAGAATTTCCGTCACCTTGTTGAACTGTGCCATATGATGCAAAGTGAAGGAAAATATACTGCAAAGTTGTTTATTCATCTCTGTCAATTTGCTCTGCTCTGCCTTCAAGATGACTCGATCTTTTTGCAGATGACGTTTCGGCCTTTCTGTGCCTTCGCTTGCATCCATTGTCTTGTCATCGGTAAGACACACTTCCATCTCTTGTCCAGCAAACTCAACCCAATCGTCTCTTCTCTTCTGTCTTCTTCTTCTCATTCTCTTCACGCTCCTTCTCTTCATTTTTGACTTCCTCCTCACTGTCCTTCTTCTCTTCATCATCCTTCTTCTGATCACCTTCCTTCTCACTATCCTCTTCCTTTTCATCATCATCTTTCCTCTTTCTTTGCTCTTCCATCTTCACTAACTTTCACACCCAAACACAAACCAAAAGCAATCAGGATTTACATGTATAAGTGCCCAGGTGGCGTGGCAGACATCAAACTAACACTAGCTGTTTACTGCGATTTTCAACATTCACACAATTTTGTTTCACTTTGCGATCTGTATTATGAAATAAATAGCACACTGAGTCAAGATGAAGAGTCTGAACTCTGAACTCAATTCAAAACTACTTTTTTTTTACCATTTTCAACAACTTGTGTGACACTGCACTTGCAAAACAGACCGATAACGGCTGAATTCTGAATAGCGCGAAAAGATTTGAATTTTAAAGCTACCTACCTTTGTAAGACCACCAACGTTTGGCCAGTTCAGTCAGCTTACAGAGCAATGATGCGTGTCTTTTTCTTCTTAAATTTTCTCTTCTCCACATGTCTGGCTGACATTTTCTATGACCATTGGACCAAACCTCACGATCCCCATGGTACACGGAGGACTACTATGTACGCTTGGGGCAATGTCACCCAGTACTGGTCAGAGAAACAGTGGGGCCCCAGAGATAAGAGATACTATAGAAGAGTGTCACCTAAAATCTGGTTGAAATTTACTTACGACCAAACGGAAGAAAGCTTTGTGCTCAAGTCCACCCGTGGAGAGTGCACTTACTACTGGTGCTTCATTGAGCGCGGCGGGGTTCACGTTCGTAAGCTAACCGTTTTTGGGCTTCGTTGGCTTTCATCATTATTCTGATGGGTTTGTACCCCCACTGATGATGGCCGGACCCAGGGATGTGAGGTGTCTTTTTTTGGTGTTTTTTCGTTTTTTTTTTCGGAAAAAGAACCTGGTTTTTCCTGAGCATCAAAAACACATAAATACCGGAAATAACTCAAGCTAAAATAGCTAATTTATGTAATTTTTCTGTTACAAAATGGACTTTTGCGATGTATAATAGGCCATACTGACTCAAAACTGGTAGAAAAACAACAGAAAAAACCAAATTTGGAATGATAAAACAAAAATGCAAACTGCTGTAAGAAAATTTGTATATAGCCTTATTTATGGAACCTGTCATGCCTGCTTCGTGATTTATATCTATGTAACACGTGTATTTCTACTCTGAAAGGACTGAGGAAGGCGCTAGAAAGCGTTAGGAATCATTAGACCAGGCTAGCTTACCAAGAACTTGAGCTGGAGTTTTTTCCTCGATTTCGGAAAAAAAACTGAAAAAACAGGCCAAGGTTTTTCGGAAAAATATTTTCCCTGGCCAGACCCCATGGTGATTTTCGGTTAACTATTTTTTCACCCTTTCTCTGTAAATTTCAGCAGTCAAAGCGGCCACTCTAGACCACATAAAGGCCTATTACAACGCGAGAAGCAAAACTGGCCTGGGTAACATGGACCTGAAACACATCGAGCTGATGTTTCCGCCCCTGGCTGCACAGTGGCACGGTGAACCAGGACAAGAACGCTTTTCGATGGAGGTGCGACCTGCCAACACCACTCCCAAATCAACTCCACAGCAAGCCTATGATCTGTTGACCACCAAGTTCCTGCCTGTCAGATGCCAAATCAGAGCTTTCTACAAGTACAGAACGCCCGGTCGCAAGCCTCTCTGCTCTGTGGGTTTGAGTGCCAACCGAGCTATCAAGGGGAACAAGGAATACATGCTGAATGTGGTTAGCAATGGTGTCACAAAGTGTAGTGATGTTGAAATGAAAGCCACTGTTGATGTTCAACTGTTTATGCAAGAACTGTGAACTATTTTGGTGTTCAGTAAACTAAATCTTGCTCTTCAGCTGTGCAGCATGAGAATGCAGAGTGTGTTGTGTGCTGTATACCGGATACTGTACTGTCGATATCGATATCGATGAATTTTGACATCGTGGGAACACTAGTATTTACCATATCTGGCCACAAGATAAACAGGTTTGGAGGAAATCAAAATAACTGGGCTCAACTTTACTCTCTTCAATTGCAATTCTTCAATCAATAACCTTTTACACCTAACAAAGCAACAATAGCAATTGATGTAGATTTTCATTTGTGTTTTAACGTTTACTTGTCAAGCGGTCGCTTCACGCAGTACCATTGATTATGTTTGTATATTTGTTTGTGTTTTGTCGCATTTATCTGGTTAGTTCAACTCCAATCGGTCAACCAGCTGCAAACACTGGCACGGAATCCTGCCTCCGTCCAAAAACCGCTCTATTTTGGGCAATAATCAGTCTAATTCTGGTCATTATACTCTGCACTGGTATCATTGTTATGGTTATTGTTTGTACACGAAGGAAACGCGAACCAAGGAGCAAGACCCAGACGGAATCAAGAACATACAGAGGAATGTTGGAAACCCACTTCAAGTTGCCCTGTTCCAGTAGCTCAACCCCCGAGAAAGCCAAATCAGGACAGGCCAAGGACATCTACCAGAAAGTGCCCTCCAAAGTTCTAATAACCGACCCCAATTCTGGCAAACCTGCTGAACCGACCAATCGCACAACTATTACTAGCAACCCCTCTATGAAGCCTACTGAATCGTTGAGTTTTGGATCGAAGGAAACTACAACTAAAAAGACACTAAGGAGAAAGGATGAACACTAGTTTTGTCTGCCTGATTGATTATGCTGAAACTTATTCTCTTTGCTCAAAATTACCTGTTTGGAATTTGTCAGTAAAACCATCTCTCTACCGATGTATCGTACAATGTACAGCACAGGGTCCGTGTCGTGAACACTCACGAGCTACAAGCCTACGGTGGGGTGGCCAAGACTTTAAACTAGGTAGGGTGGTGATTGGTCGGCGCGCAGTTGAGTGGGCGTGGCCTATTTGTTTATCGTCGGCGCATGTTTCTAGAACATTCTGTGTACAAAATATAGGCGCGCCTTTATTGTTTCCAGAACTTTCTATGCCTCGCCTCCTATTGGCTGGTGGGCGGGGCTTTCTAGAACATTCCATGTATTGTATATATAGGCGCATATGATGTAATGTGACGTCATGTTCTAGAACCTTCTAGAATGTTCTATTGTAGTATATAAGTAGCGCGCCGGCCAGTGTAAGGAGAACTGAGAAATTGTTTACTATTGTTATTGTTTATAAAAGAGAAAGAAAATAAAAGTGCTCTGCTCTTTCTGTTGAGCATCACTAATCCCCCTATTTCTTTTGGAGTCAGATAATACAGTCAGCCCCCTGAAAGAGTTTTGTGGTCCGCAACCGCCACAAAACTGGTGAGCCCGACGTGATTTGTGGCTGGTGGACGTGATCGCCATTCGACGTAATTGTTGGCTGGTGGACGTGATCTGCGGCCGGCTGACGTGATCATCTTGTGGCTGGATTGGATAAAAAAGAGACTCTCTGGACGGGTGCTGCCCTGCACATTGGTCAACAAGAAGAAAGAAGAAAGAAAAAACTGTGGTCAAGATGAAAAAGGCGCCATCCAAAGAAATGGTCAAGCTGCTGGAGAGACACTGCATAACGAAACGAAACCGACTGGAGCGGGCCCTGGACTTGGCAGGTAAGCTCATTGACTTGAAAGCCCCTGTCTCTGAGCTAAGGGGGATAGAGGACCGAATAGACTCCCTCCATCAAAGCTATGATGAGGCCTTCGAAAAGTGGACTATGGCTTTGGCTGCAAGAGAAGCAGCTGAAGATGAAAAAGGAGAAGAAGGACTCTTAGAGGCTTTGGACGCAGCCTTTCAAGAAGACAGTCTGTTCATGGACATATATGGAGAAACCAGCAAGAAATTGATGAGGGAGATCGTCCGCCAGTCCAAAGAGCCTGCAACCCAAGAAAAAGCAGTGGAGGTGTCCCAACCAGCTAAGGCCACAGTTCCCAAACCTGTCCCTGCTCCTGCTGTCACTGATCCAGAGCTTCTACTGATGGAGAAAATGAAGGAGCAACAGCAGAAGCAAGCTGAAAGACAGAAGAAGCTAGATCAAGAGCAAGCTGAATGGCAGCAGAGACTAGATCAACTGTTATCCAAGATGCAGCGACAGCAAGAAGAGAAGCAAAAAGAATGGGTGGCCCAGATGCAGAATAAAGCGGCCAAATGGGAACAAGAGTCAGAAGAAAGATGGCTGAAAATAAAGCGCCAGATCCAGAATGATCATCTTGAGAGACAAGACAGCATCAAGAAAGAAGTCCAGCTGCCCAAACTGACCTTCAACTATGATCCAAAGAAATCATTGCTGTTTGGTCTCCCCAGCGCCAAAGAAGATTCAAGATCCAAGGATCTGAGAAGTCCAGAGACCCAGAATCCAAAAGGCAGCTTCTTATGGAGAGAATATTGGAGCAAGCAAGAAAAAGCTGATGGTTCATTGGATGTCACTGAAGAAACCAAGGCCAAAGACCAGGTCAAAGAAGAAGTAAAGCAGGAGGACAAGAAGGAGAAAAGGAAGAAAAAGACTTTGGATGAGTTGCCACTGAAGGGAGAAATAAAGAGGGAAGTCAATGGACGTCCAGAAGTGGAGATGAAGAGCAAAGTGCATTCTCTCCAACAAGAGGCTCCCAAAATAGCTACTACCAAAGTCAATGTGGTCTGCAGAGCTGCTGCTCCCAGACCAAAGAAGAAGCCCTGCACATTGGACACAGATGTTCACTGTGGGCAAGGGTCCTTCCTGCAAGATTCAGCTCCCCTGCCTGGTGTCCCCAAGCAAGGAAAATTGGAGATGGACCTGGCTAGTGGCAACAACTACAGTCATCTCGAAAAAGATGAGAAGATTCAGCTGGCATCAGAACCGAAACTGCCCCTGCTCCACTCAGAACTTGGATGGATCCAGTCTGGACAAGATGGTTCTCTCAAGAAAACTCCAGCCAACAAAGCCAGCCAGCTCGGAATACCTGTCAGAAACAACCCAGTAATAGAGTCAACATTGGATTCTCTGACTCAGAAGAAAGTCAAGAAGACAGCTGACAGGACAGCCGGAATCCAGGAAGAGATTCTCAAGAAGATGGAAGACCAGAACCGAATCTGGATCATTTGGAAAGAACTCAAGATGGACCAGATGAAAGAAAGACTGGAGTCCCCTGACTCAGAAATGGGAGCTGTGGCCCCTAACCAGGACAAATTCAAGTCAAGATGGCAAGAGGAAAGGATCAAGGCAATCAGCTCAAAGGCCATGGAACTGCTGCCTTCAGTAGAAGAGAGGTTCAGTCAAGAAGATGAGCCTCCATTCCACAGGCCTCGGCCCCCGCCTCTTCCCCCTAAACCTGCCATAGTCCCAGGGCCACTAACGCTCCACAGACTCAGCTCCATCAACGCCACCCAGCTTCAGCCAAGGACCTCAGCTCATGGAGTGATTGCCCCATCGCCGCCCGGGGAGTGTCGTGAACACTCACGAGCTACAAGCCTACGGTGGGGTGGCCAAGACTTTAAACTAGGTAGGGTGGTGATTGGTCGGCGCGCAGTTGAGTGGGCGTGGCCTATTTGTTTATCGTGGCGCATGTTTCTAGAACATTCTGTGTACAAAATATAGGCGCGCCTTTATTGTTTCCAGAACTTTCTATGCCTCGCCTCCTATTGGCTGGTGAGCGGGGCTTTCTAGAACATTCCATGTATTGTATATATAGGCGCATATGATGTAATGTGACGTCATGTTCTAGAACCTTCTAGAATGTTCTATTGTAGTATATAAGTAGCGCGCCGGCCAGTGTAAGGAGAACTGAGAAATTGTTTACTATTGTTATTGTTATAAAAGAGAAAGAAAATAAAAGTGCTCTGCTCTTTCTGTTGAGCATCACTAATCCCCCTATTTCTTTTGGAGTCAGATAATACAGTCAGCCCCCTGAAAGACTTTTGTGGTCCGCAACCGCCACAGTCCGCCAAAAAAAAGGCAACCCAGCAGCTGTTTCGTTGTAGCAACTGCAAATCTCAACCGATTTGAATAAATCCTTTTTTAAATGAAAGATAAATAAATTATTAAAAGATTGCTGAAATTTTCATTTACGACTCTGCTTAGTTCCTGAGATGTTCGCTCTCAAAATCAAAACAGTGATTTTGGCAGTGAACAAGAGCGATTTTCTATTATTCCACTGCACTTCGTAATAAAACGGATTCCTGCTACTGCTAAATGCTATTGGAGGCTTTACTGGTGACACACAAACTCGGTTTACTTCAACAGTAAAGTGTCATTAGCCTCCAGCAGTAGGAATCTGCTTTATTATGAAGTGCAACCGAATCGCTCTTGTTTCTTTGCCAAAATCTGTTTCGACTTTGAGGGCAAATATCTCAAGAACTAAGCCGTGAATCTCAATAAAAATTGCACCAATCTTTGAAGAATTTATCAACCTTTCATTCAAAAAAGGATTCATTCAAATCGGTTGTGATTCATGGTTGCAAAACTAAAAAATCTGCCGGATTGTTCTTTATCACTCTTGTTCATTACCAAAATTTTGACTTTGAGGACAAATATCTCAGGAACCAAGCAGGCTATCTTAATAAGCGTTACATCAATGTTTCAATAATTTATTTGTATTTCATTCAAAAAAGGATTTATTCAAATCGGTTGAGATTAACGGTTGTTACAGCAAAAAATCTGCTGGGTTGTTTTTTGGCGGACCCTGTATAAGTGCAATCTTGTAGGAATAACTCATGTAAGTCAACTTGTACAAAGTAACAGCAATTGATGTAAATTTTCGTTTTGTTTATTTGTTGAGCGGTCGGTTTATTAACAGAATGCCATTAAAGTTGATATGTCTGTTGTATTTGTTTGTGTTTTGTCCAGCATCACCTACTCCAATCATGTTAGCAGCTAACGAGACTCTGCTCATTACAACAGCTACATCGCCCACTATGACAACTACATCACCCACTATGACAACCACATCAGCCACAACCACAACCACAACCGACAAAGGTGTCAATCCGACCTCAGAACCGTTCCTTCCTCTGATCACTGGCAATAAGGCTATTTTCTGGGCGATAATCGGCTTAATTCTGGTAATTATCCTTTGCACAGCTATTGTGGTGGTGGTGTTTGTGTGTACGAGGAAAAGAAAAGGCAGTCCAACCCATACAGAGTCACGAAACCGCACAGGACGAGTGGACACCATCTTCATAACGCCCCCCGCTACTTCACCCACACCGACCAAAGCCAAGGCTACAGACGTCTACAAAAGTGTTCCCTCCAAAGCTCTCATAAGTGACCCTGATTCTAAGAAGATTGTTGAGCCAACCATACGCCCTGAGTCACCAGACACTAAAGGATCATTGAGTTTCAAATCTAAAACTAATCATTGAGAACACAGTCGTTACAAAGCTCAGACACTAGTTTCATCTAACTGATTTATTCAAAAGCTTACTGTCTGTTTTACTCAGAAATGTTTTACATATGTTCTGTTGTTCTTGTTAGTAAAATCAATTATCTATTTACCTAGTTACATACAATCACTGGAAATATCTAGACGACCAGAGGCATGTTTTCAACAAATTACAAATCATTACAATTTTAATTCTTGTTGTCTGACGTTACAATCTTTGACAGAAATTTAACGAAATTTTAAATTTGATACAAATGCATGCTCTGTAGTATCTAAAAAAACTGAAAGACTTGCCAAAATCTGTCAATCCAGTCAAGTTACATGAGCAGCGCGTTGAAGGGCTCTTTTTGAGTATGCGTGTCCTCTTCTGTCTGGTACAGTATAAAGTTGAATAACAACAACAACAACAACATGAGACACTAGTTGATAACATGACGAAAAAATGACGTTTTTTGGGTTTTTTTTTCAATTTTCCTGCCTTCAGTATGAGTGTCCAAGGCTGGAAATATTTTTGAGCGAAAGATTGTGACGAGGCGAATCGAATGGTGTAAAAAACTTATTTAGAGTTCCTGCCAGTTTCATGCAACGATTTGAAATTGGTGCTCTGTGTGTGATTTTCAGATGTACCGCTCTATGCAAATTTTGGCCGATTTTTAATGACGCGAAGGAAGGACATCTTGTTTGCTTCAAGTATGTGCTTGCCTTTCAAAATGGTGGAGAACTATTTTCAAATCCACTTTTCGACATTTTTAAATTCAATCATTTGAAAAATTAGGGTTCAGGAAATCAAGAAATGCGCCCTTTCCGGTGGTCAGAGCGACCTGGGGGAGTGCCAACAATTCAATTCTATAGAAAATTTCACGTTAGAAAAAGAGGTTTCTATCAAATTTACAATTTCGTCGGTCCCCAAGGTTGAAACGCTTCTACAGATACGACAATTAATAATACGTATACAATATTGGATTTGTTTATCCGACGCTCAAATTTACAAATACAAATACGTATATTGCACTACAAACGATTTACCAACGTTCCTGTTTTACGAAATTACTAACGTTTTACAAATTTTCACAGAATTTATAGAAATATTATACAAAGGACTGAGGCTTTAAAAACTGATTCTATGTTTACTGTTTCGGTATGTCTTACTATGAACTAGAAGAGACTATAAAGAACCCTAATAAAATTTTAAAAAATACAAATAATAGAAAGATTTTTTGGTGAAATCCGATCCATTAGTATTTGTATTTGTAATCCTAAAATCTAATTTCTAGATATTTGTTAAATTGGCGAAACGGGCCCCGGCCTTTCTCAACCTTTCACGTTATCACATTCGGCGATACACTTCCATTTTCCGTTCTCCTTTTTCCACACCATCAGGTAACTAAAAGCACCTAGTGAAGAAGACCAATTTTTAGTCAGAAAATCGAAAACTCTACTATCCCGATTGGTCTCCCATCTTCCAGTGACCTCCTTCCACAGCATAGTCGGTTCCCAATTCCATCACCTCATCTGGTACCTCCTCTATTCCCTTCAGACCGTCAGTTTTGCAGGCTAGTGACTTCGCGTACCTCACTCAGCATAGCTGCAACCGACTTCTACAGGCTGTACAGGCTAAGTTAGGTTTTGCTGATGAATTGCGAGGGAAGCGGCGTGCATTTCACTTATGCATGACGCGCTGATTTAGATACAGTGACACTATTCCTCACTCATTTGGAATCGAGGACTTCTATTCAGCACTGTGATCAGGTTTTAGGCTTCTATGTAGGTTTGGATGAGTGAACCTTAGGATGAAGTTAGACTTACACTGTACTTTTAGATTCAATCATAGTCTTAAGTTGTTAATATGATAGGGGTCCGCGTGGAGAGTGCACCTAATACTGGTGCTTCATTGAGCGCGCAGGGTTTACGTTCATAAAGCTAACCGTTTTTGGGCTTCATTGGCTTTTCATCATTATTCTGATGGATTTGACCACCACTGATGATGGCCAGATCCAGGGATGTGATTTTTTCCCGAAAAATGAACCCGTTTTTTTCCTAAGCGTTGAAAAAACTTAACAAGCGGAAATAACCCAAGCTAAAAATTGCTACTTTATGTCATTTTTCTGTTAAAAAATGGACTTTTGCCATGTATAATAGACCATACTGGCTCAAAAATGTTAGAAAAACAACAGAAAAGACCAAATTTGGAATGATAAATCAAAAATGCAAACTGCTGTAAGAAAATTTGCATATAGCGTTTATTGATGGAACCAGTCGTCAGGCACTGTTTCACACCTGTTTTGTTGTTTATATCTGTGTAACACTTGTATTTTTGGTCTGAGAGGACTAGGAAGGCACTAGAAAGCTTACGAAACATAAAACCAGGCTAGCATACGGAGAACTCGAGCTGGAGTTTTTTCTGCTATTTCACAAAAAACCGAAAAAACTGAAAAGAAACAGGCCGAGGTTTTTTCGGAAAAATATCTCCCTGATGATTTTCCGTGAACTATTTTTTCACCAATTTTCTGTAAATTTCAGCAGTAAAAGCAGCCACTCTCAACCACATAAAGGCCTATTACAACGCAAGAAGCAAAACTGGCCTGGCTATGGACGTCAAATACATCGAACTGATGTTTCCGCCCCTGCCTGTTGAACAGTTCCTGCCTGTTAGATGCCAAATCAGAGTTTTCTACAAGTACAGAACGCCCGGTCGCAAGCCTCTCTGCTCTGTGGGTTCGTGTGCCAACCGAGCCATAAAGGGGAACAAGGAATACATGCTGAATGTAGTTAGCAATGGTGTCACCCAGTGTACTGATGTTGAAATGAAAGCCACTATTGATGTTCAACCGTTTGTGCAAGAACTGTGAACTGTTTCGGTGGTCAGTGAAGTAAATCTTGCTCTTCAGCTGTGCAGCATGAGAATGCAGAGTGTGTTGTGTGCTGTATACCGGATACTGTACTGTCGATATCGATATCGATGAATTTTGATATCGTGGGAACACTAGTATTTGCCATATCTGGCCACAAGATAAACAGGTATGGAGGAAATAAAAATAACTGGGCTCAACTTTACTCTCTTCAATTGCAATTCTTCAATCAATAACCTTTTACACCTAACAAAGCAACAATAGCAATTGATGTAGATTTTCATTTGTGTTTTAACGTTTACTTGTCAAGCGGTCGCTTCACGCAGTACCATTGATTATGTTTGTATATTTGTTTGTGTTTTGTCGCATTAATCTGGTTAGTTCAACTCCAATCGGTCAACCAGCTGCAAACACTGGCACGGAATCCTGCCTCCGTCCAAAAACCGCTCTATTTTGGGCAATAATCAGTCTAATTCTGGTCATTATACTCTGCACTGGTATCATTGTTATGGTTATTGTTTGTACACGAAGGAAACGCGAACCAAGGAGCAAGACCCAGACGGAATCAAAAACATACAGAGGAATGTTGGAAACCCACTTCAAGCTGCCCTGTTCCAGTAGCTCAACCCCCGAGAAAGCCAAATCAGGACAGGCCAAGGACATCTACCAGAAAGTGCCCTCCAAAGTTCTAATAACCGACCCCAATTCTGGCAAACCTGCCGAACCGACCAATCGTACAACTATTACTAGCAACCCCTCTATGAAGCCTACTGAATCGTTGAGTTTTGGATCGAAGGAAACTACAACTAAAAAGACACAAAGGAGAAAGGATGAACACTAGTTTTGTCTGCCTGATTGATTATGCTGAAACTTATTCTCTTTGCTCAAAATTACCTGTTTGGAATTTGTCAGTAAAACCATCTCTCTACCGATGTATCGTACAATGTACAGGGTCCACCAAAAATAAACAACCCAGCAGCTGTTTCGCTGTAGCAACCGCAAATCTAAACCGATTTGAATGAATCCTTTTTTAAATGAAAGATAAGGAAATCCTTAAAAAATTGCTGAAATTGTCATTAATGTACTCTGCTTAGTTCCTGAGATATTCACTCTCAAATTCAAAACAGTGATTTTGGCAGTGAAAAAGAGCGATTTTCTATTATTCCTCTGCACTTCGTAATAAAACGGATTCCTGCTTCTGCTAAATGCTTTTGGAGGCTTTACTGATGACACACAAACTCGGTTTACTTCAACAGTAAAGTGTCATTAGCCTTCAGCAGCAGGAATCTGTTTTATTATGAAGTGCAACGGAATCGCTCTTGTTCTTTGCCAAAATCTGTTTCGACTTTGAGGGCAAACATCTCAAGAACTAAGCAGTGAATCTCAATAAAAATTGCACCAATCTTTGAAGAATTTATCAATCTTTTTTTCAAAAGAGGATTCATTCAAATTGGTTGTGATTCATGGTTGCAAAAGTAAAAAATCTGCCGGGTTGTTCTTTATCACTCTTGTTCATTGCCAAAATCTCTGTTTTGATTTTGAGGACAAATATCTCAGGAACTAAGCAGGCTATGTTAATAAACGGTATGTCAATCTTTCAATAATTTATTTGTATTTCATTTAAAAAAGGATTTATTGAAATCGGTTGAGATTAGCGGTTGTTACAGCAAAAAACCTGTTGGGTTGTTGTATAAGTGCAATCTTGCAGGAATAACTTACTGAGCAAGTCAACTTACAGTGTACAACGTAACAGCAATTTATGTAAATTCTCTTCTTGTTTATTTGTTGAGGGGTCGGTTTATTAACAGAATGCCTTTAAACTTGATATGTTTGTTGTATTTGGTTGTGTTTTGTCCAGCATCACCTACTCCAATCATGTTAGCATCTAACGAGACTCTGCTCACTACAACAGATGCATCACCCACTATGACAACTACATCACCCACTATGACAACTACATCACCCACAACCACAACAGACAAACGTGTCAATCCGACCTCAGAACCGTTCCTTCCTCTGATCACTGGCAATAAGGCTATTTTCTGGGCGATAATCGGCTTAATTCTGGTAATTATCCTTTGCACAGCTATTGTGGTGGTGGTGTTTGTGTGTACGAGGAAAAGAAAAGGCGGTCCAACCCAAACAGAGTCACGAAACCGCACAGGACGAGTGGACACCATCTTCATAACGCCCCCCGCTAGTTCACCCACACCGACCAAAGCCAAGGCTAAGGACGTCTACAAAAGTGTTCCCTCCAAAGCTCTCATAACTGACCCTGATTCTAAGAAGATTGTTGAGCCAACCATACGCCCTGAGTCACCGGAGACCAAAGGATCATTGAGTTTCAAATCTAAAACTAATCATTGAGAACACATTCGTTACAAAGCTCAGACACTAGTTTCATCTAACTGATTTATTCAAAAGCTTATTGTCTGTTTTACTCAGAAATGTTTTACATGTACTGTTGTTCTTGTTAGTAAAATCAATTATCTATTTACCTAGTTACATACACTCACTGGAAATATCTAGACATCAAGGGGAATGTTTTCAAAAAAATACAAATCATTGCAAATTGTTGTTTTCTGCAGAACAGAAACGTTACAACCTTGGACGGACGAAATTTTGAATTTGATTGAAATGCATGCTCTGTAGTAAAAAACTGAAAGGCATGCCAAAATCTGTCCATCCAGTCAAAATTTACATGAGAAACTAGTTGATAATATGACGTTTTTTTCGTTTTTTTTTCAATTTTCCTGCCTTCACTATGTGTCCCAGAGTGGACATATTTTTAAACGAAAGGTAGTGAGGAGACGAATCGAATGGTGTAAAAAACTTATTTAGAGTGTCTGCCAGCTTCATGCACCCATTTGAAATTGGTGCTCTGTGTGTGATTTTCAGATGTACCGCTCTATGCAAATTTTTGGCCGATTTACAATCACACAAAGGAAGGACATCTTGTTTGCTTCAAGTACGTGCTTGCCTTTTAAAATGGTGGAGAACTATTTTCAAATCCACATTTCGACATTTTTAAATTCAATCATTTGAAAAATTAGGGTTCAGGAAATCAAGAAATGCGCCCTTTCCGGTGGTCGGAGCGACCTGGGGGGGGAGTGCCAACAATTCAATTCTATAGAAAATTTCACGTTAGAAAAAGAGGTTTCTATCAAATTTAAAATTTCGTCAGTCCAAGGATGAAACGCTTCTGCAGATAACGACAATTAAAAGTACGTACGTATACAATATGGATTTGTTTCTATGCTGCTCAAATTTACAAATACAAATACGTATATTGTACTACAAACCATTTACTAACGTTCCTGTTTTACCAAATTACTAACTTTTTACAAATTTGCGCAGAACTTATAAAAATATTTTACAAAGGTCTGAAGCTTCGTAAACTGATTCTATATTTACTGTTCTGGTATGTCTTACTAAGTGAACTAAAAGAGATTAAAGAAGAACGCTTTGAAAATCGTTTCTAATCTTTAAAAAATACTTTTTGGTGAAATCCGATCCATTAGTATTTGTATTTGTAATCCTAAAATCTGATTTCTACATATTTGTTAAATTGGTGAAACGGGCCCAGGCCCAGTCTTTCTTAGCCTTTCACGTTATCACATTCGGCGATGCACTTCCATTTTCCGTTCTCCTTTTTCCACACCATCAGGTAACTAAAAGCACCTAGTGAAGAAGGCCAATTTTTAGTCAGCAAATCGAAAACTCTACTATCCGGATTGGTCTCCCATCTTCCAGTGACCTCTTTCCATAGCATAGTCGGTTCCCAATTCCATCACTTCATCTGTTACCTCGGCTATTCCTTTCAGACCGTCAGTTTTGCAGGCCAGTGACTTCGCGTGCCTTAGCATAGCTGCAACCGGACTTCTACAGGCTGTACAGGCTAAGCTAGGTTTCGCTGGTGAATTGCGAGGGAAGCGGCGTGCATTTCACTTATGCATGACATGACGCGCTGATTTAGATGCAGTGACACTATCCCTCACTTATTTGGAATCAAGGACTTCTATTTACTGTTGCTAAGTAAATTATAATTTTAATTTTAATTATATTTTTTAGAAATTTACTAATACAAGTAAATTATTTGGTAAGTAAATTATAATTAAATTAAATTTCTACGAAAACAGGAAAAGTTAATTATAATTAAAATTTGTAAAATATACTTACCAAAAATAATTTACATAATTTACTTAAAATATACTTAATTTACTTACACAAGCCTAGCTATTGCTTAGCCTTTTTGCCAGCATGCAAGTGAGCTGGGTGAGTGTCTGCTTTCGGTATCTATACCTTTTAATGGCAAGCTATACTTACAGTAGAATTTTCCGCCCGCCCGCCCACCGCCTTTCGTCTTTGCGCTTGTTTCTTACTCTGCCACAAAACAAACGACTCCAATTTATCAGCTGAGCTAAGAGTGGATATTATGTAGGTACTTTTCAGTCAGTTTTGTCTGTTGTGGATTCAAGCAGAAACTGACTGGAAGACCACTTGAGATTACTGTTGTTTAATACTGGATTTTTCAAATGCGTATGCGTATGCGTATGCGTATACGCATTCCAACTACAAATGCGTATGAGTTTGCGTATACGCATTGCAAAAACTAATGCGTATTTTGCGTAATGCGTATGCGTAATGCGTAATCCTAGAAACAATGAGAATTTTCACTAAATAACCTTTTTTGACACTATTATTATTATGCTCTTAGTTTTCTAACTTTGTAATCTGGGCCTTTTAGATGCATACTAGAGGCCTGAGGCCCTAAAACAATTTCAATACAGTACCCTGCATGTACGTACGTACATACAAGTACATAATGTTTATGCGTTTCCCTTCACTAATTTAGCCGAATGTTCATTTCCAAAAGAAACCTAAAGAAATTTTAAATCGCGTTTTCAAACATATAAACTAAACATACAGTGGAAGGAACCACTAACAGCTCATACATGTAAAAGACTTTAGGCCAGATCCCCCCGAGACGATTTTTCCAACTGACACTGCCAGAGAGACTCAATTTTTTAAGCAAATTTTTGCGATTTCTTTGCAATTTCAGACAGTGCCTCTGCTCTCTGACACTGCCAGAGAGACTCAATTTTTTGAACAAATTTTGCGATTTTGAATTTTTTGCAATTGCCAAAATAGTCTGTAAAACTGCACTTTTTAGCTGTATTTCAGCCCAAATCAGCGATTTTTGTATGTTTTTTAGTGCCCACCCCCCTCCGAAAGTTTTGGCTCAGACTCCTCCCCGACGCGCCAGACCCCCCAACCCCCTGCCCCCTTCAGCGGATGACCTGTTACATGTGTGCAACAGATGCTAACCAAAACCCTAGAGACTAACAATTCAAGGATTTGGCCGGCATTTCCTTCCCGCCATGAAAGTTTCCCCTCTTTTCAAACAGAGTAGGCACACAGCTTTAGCTAAAGCTTTCCAATTTCTCACAAAAATTGTTGGTACCTACCTTCGCACTAGCTACATACATAAAAAATGACAATTTGGTAAGAAGTTCAACTAATTTTTGCAAGTCACTCGAAAATACAGCTATTTTTAGACCCAATACGCATTACGCAAAAATACGCAAACTTTTGGCAGAATGCGTAATAATATTGCGTAATGAAATTCAAATGCGTATGCGTATGCGTATGCGTATACGCATTCTAAAATGCAATGCGTACTTTGCGTAATGATATGCGTAATGCGTATACGCATGCAACAGTACTTGAGATTGAGGTTTTAATTCTATTCTGACGTACTGTCCTTATTACTGGTGACAGACATGGGCGATCATTTCGGTTGAGGAGTGATATATTTTCAAATTCTGAGGGGGCTGGCTGGAGGGATAGCGGCAGCTGATGGGAGGCTGAGAGGATGGTAAGCCAAAAAGACCGATTTTTTCCCTAAAATCAAGGTTTTTTGGCATATTTTTCGGTTCAATAGGTTGAAATAAGCTACTCTGAGCTCATTCACACCTAACCTAAGTAAGACTTTTATTGTAAGATTATTCACACCTACTTTTATTCTTCCAAAAAATCCTTAAGGGTAAGCCTAAGGGGCGGCAGGTCTGAGCCTGAAGCGGGTAAAACTCATTACCCCCTTTACCTTGCCAGTTATTCACTCAACCTGTGACATCCTTAGTTGTTTGGTTTTCATTCTAGATAACTGTTACAGCATCCTTGCCTAGTTGGAAGCAAAGATATCGGTGTTAGACGCCAAAATCAGGCCTATTTTAAATATACTTAATGTACTTAATTTAATTAAATATGGTAAGTAAATTATAATTAAATTAAATTTCTCGCAGATATGGTAAGTAAATTTTAATTTAATTGTATTTCTCCAGGCATGTGGTAAGTAAATTATAATTTAATTATGTTTAAAATAAATTTACTTAGCAACAGTACTTCTATTCAGCACTGTGATCAGGTTTTAGGCTTCTATGTAGGTTTGGATGAGTGAACCTTAGGATGAAGTTAGACCTACTTTTAGATTCAATCTTAGTCTTAATATGATAGGGGTCCGCTAATGGGGGTAGTGTGACTAGTGTCTCTTAATTGCCAAATGTTTCCTCAGAAAATCTGCAAATTGCTACCGTAGTATCTCAAGTTTTCGTGCTGAAAAGCCCCAAGACTATGTCAAGTGTGGTAGCTAGAAACTACTGTTATTTTGCTAGTGGATTTTTATTTTACTATTTACAAATTCAGCCTGTCAATTTAATTTTTTTTTTGTTTTACCATCAGGCAGCTTCGATTTTACTAATTTTTGTTTCACTCATAATTTTACTAATTTTACTATTATTTTACTACGATTCTACTAGTCATAATATGGAATTTTGTATCAATGATGCCAAGATTTTGTGAATTTTTGATGTTGGTCCAAATAGTTGCTAAATTTGATCAAGATATGAAGTTTTCCTGAACTCAAGAGACAAAAAAATTGTGAAATTTGACCAACAAAAGTGGAATCACACATCTTTTATTGCAAAATTGATCAAGATTTTGGCTGATATTCACCAAAACTAGTAAAATAGCAGTAAAATTACTGACGGAATTTCGTAATTAAATTATATTTTGCTGTACTATTGGCTCTTAATTTTACTTTTTACTATTATTTTGCCACTAGTAAAATGCATACCGTCCTTTCCAATCATCGGTTCGATTGCAGGTCGCATAACCCAGATATTCTCATCCATGTTGACCAGAGCTCCTTCCAGGTCGTTCTTTTCCTTCATCTTCTTCTCCGCCTCCTTACGTACCTTTTCTAACTCTTCCTTTACTCCTAAACAGCTACTTTTTTTCGTAGAGTATGAGCAAACATTAGCTGAAAACCGCAATACCCCCACTATAATACTCGACACTCAATTGGCCGAAAATCGTATTTATGTGAATATATTCAGTTCGATGTGATTGAAATGGCAAAAGAATGGACTTTTATTTTACATAGAAGAAGAAAGCTAATGCAGTCAGGCACTTAAAGCCGTTTATGGTAGAATGGCACCATATAAGGTACCGGTACCATATATGGGACCGGTACTTAGGTTAGTGGCACCGTGGTACCTACCTACCTCTACCTTCGAATTAGTAACTGCACCGGTACCATATAAGGTACTACTTCATTTTCGTACCATAATATTGTACCGGTACCATATATGGTACTGGCACCCATGGTCATGGGTAGGGGTACCATACATGGTGCCACCAGCCTGTGTACCGGTACCATATCATCGCCACTATGGTAAAACGAGCCAAGTAACAAAATGGAAAAAATGGAGTTAAGCGAGAAAAACTATAGCTAAAGCACCTAAAAACGTTTTGGCGAAGGAACGAAGTCGAAATTCGATCTGTGTCAGGAGATACAGCCACGTAACCAGAGGCATGTGCACGGACATCATCACGTGATCCTGGTAAAATGAGCCAAGTGCTTTGTGCGTTTCCTATTAGCTGACTTAATTTAACACAAGTGACACATGCAGAATGTTTTGCACACCAATTATGTACTTGTATTTTAGGTAAAAAATATTTAAACTGATATTGAAGCTAATTCACGAAAATGTAACAAATATTTAAAAGGCGATTTTCTCGATTTCGACTTTCTGTTACTTGGCTCGTTTTACCATAGTGGCGACGATATATGGTGCCAGTACCATAAACAGCGTAAAGTGCCAGACTGTAAAAAGTGGTGTTCTAGTGAGGAAACCGGCCACTGTACGAAATTATTGCATAAAATCTGATTATTTTTAGTTGGTTAGTGCAAAAAACAACTTCTGAAAGCTACTAATCATAGATTGAAGAAAGTTTGAAGATTTTATCGGCTTCCGATCAATATGGGTGTTGCGTTTCTGACCAAGGATGCCTACCATACCAGAATCCTACTAGTGCAAAAATAAAAAAAGTCCCTACTATATCATATATCCCTACTATGTCATATATTCAAAGACCGAATCTGGTATGCTAAAACTACACTATACCAGAATTCTTCCAAAATCAAATCATACCATACCAAAAAAAATAAAAAGTTTGAATTTGGTAGGCATCCCTGTGACTGGGTCGTCCGAATAAGCTACAAACTAATCTATACAAGGTAATAGGGCAAGGCAATATACTGTAATACAAATTAATGTAAGAACGCTGTATGTTAATAGGCCTGGTTGGTCCAATTCCCTGCCTGTTCCAGTTCGGTCCAGGAGCACGTTAGAAAGAGAAAACATACCCATAGTGCAGAGAAGTACAACGTAGACCTACGTACGTGCTTGACTAAAAAGAGGAACTACTTCTCGCTCGCCTTCAAACAAAGAGCGCTTTCAATTAGGTAGACAGACGGATATTAAACTGAAGCCGATTTCCATGACAACCAGCAAAAACTATTAGGTACGTACCTTTAATCTACAGTACTCTCTCTACCATACATGTACATAGCTGCGTTTTCGGCTGGGTGTGCGCTTTTCAGGTCCCAAATAGAGTTTCAGCACTGTGCCGAAAGGGGGTTTCAACAATATTGTACTGTATCTACATTTCAATTATTCAATTTAATGATATTTCAATGTACAGGGTGTGTCAAAAAAAAACAACCCAGCAGATTTTTTGCTGTAGCAACCGCAAATCTCAACCGATTTGAATGAATCCTGCTTTAAATAAAAGATAAATAAATTCTTGAACGACTGGTGTAGCTCCTATTTTATATGAAAGATAAATTAATTCCTGAAAGTGTGGTGAAACTTTTATTAAGATATGATGCTTGGTTCCTGAGATATTTGCACTCAAAGTCAAAACAGATTTTGGCTATGAACAAGAGCGATTTATATTATTCTGTTGCACTTCGTAATAAAACCGATTCCTACTGCTCAGGGCTAACGTAACGAGGTTTTTCTGGTGCCACACATGCTTGGTTACTTGATTTGTAAAAGTCTTGTTGCCCCTCAGCAGTAGGAATCCGTTTTGTGGTGAAGTGCAACGGAATCGTTCTTGGTCACTGCCAAAATCTTTGTTTTGAGTTTGAAGGAAAATATCTCAGGAACTAAGCATCATATCTTAATAGGGCCTTCACCAGTCTTTCAGGAATTTATTTATCTTTCATTTAAAGCAGGATTCATTCAAATCGGTTGAGATTTGCGGTTGCTACAGCAAAAACTCTGCTGGGTTGTTTTTTTTTGACACACCCTAATATTGCATCAGTCTACGTGAGGCCCCGGCAATACCCAATATTTGCCTAGCCGGACCAAAGATTGCACCAGTGAGTGAAGCCAGGGTTTTGGATAGGGATTGTAAATTGTGAAGAGTTTGATTGTTTTGTATGCGTGTTCAAGTGTGTTCTTACGGTATAGTGTAGTCGCTTTGAGTGACTGTGTTGTTGTGTTTGTGTTGTACAATTGCGTCTACCAGTACATAAGGCCGATACGACCAAATCTGACCCCCGCTTTTTATTGGCTCATCTGAAAGCCCTATACAAGGAATGTTTAAAACCGAAGTATTTCCAGGATTCACCCACTACTCGGCTACAAAAGTGGGAAAACGCCTGGAGCCCGATTTTTGGACTTTCACAGAAAGCGTCATTTCTCTGAAACCGTTAGGCCTAGGGGGCCCAAACTTTAAACATTTATAGAGGAGGGGTTGGTCTACGATAGCTATTGGCTGTAGCCCTCTACGCTTCTCCACAATGTAGAATCGACGCTCCAAATAGAGGTGCTAAAATCAGTTTTTCGGTTACTGTAGCTACAAGGTGTGGAAGTTTTTAATTTCCTTTTGCATACTATTCGGACTAACCATTGACTATTTATTGCACACAAAAATTTTTTTGGCAAAAGTGGCATATTGTCAAAAAATCAAATTTTCATTTTTTTGCAGAATATCTGGTATTTTGCTGTTTTTTGGCACAATCTAGTTGTGATAGCCTATTTTTCGGTGGAAAAATCGATTCCGCATGCCAAAATTAGGTATAGACAATGTTTTGCTTGTAATTGGAAAAAAATCTATTTTTTTGGTTTTTACTGCATAGTGTGATAGTTTCGATTTTCTGCGTAATATAAATAAGGTCTACTGTAGTAAGTGTGTTTCAGACAGAATCTATTTGTTGGCAGTCTGGACCAATTATCTCAGCTCTACGTTGAACCCGATTTTGTATACGTTGTGCAGTCCCACCGCCAAATTGGTGCTCTCCTCCTATTGGCCCACTGCTCGTCCAATCAGTTGCGGAAGCAGTCATCGATTGGTTTGTGACTTTTGACTCGTGTTGGTTGCAGGTAATAAACGTTGTTTTGTGTTTTTGTGCACTTGTCGACAACCCGTTCGGTTCTTGTTTCACTGCGCTTTCATCATTAACCTACTTTACATATCACCTTCCAATCGAATAGAGATTCATCATTCATGTAGCACATCACAACAGCTCAAATTAGGTAGAGATGATTGATGTTATGTTGATGTACGTAATTGGCATTACAATACTATGAGTACAACATTATCAAGTTATCTTATCATCGTAAATCTAAGTAGTGCAGTTGTTCTGACAAGCTTGGAGGGGTGGCACGGACACATAGAACTGCACCAACAGCAACACATAGGTGATTACCAGTGAGGCCACCTACATACATGAAATATGTAGTTTGTATGGTGAGATTAGAAGCATTTGAAAATACCGAAAGAATGACACTTCTTCTGATCACGAAAATTCCACCGAATGTAATGCCCAAAGATGACTTTGCTTGGTTGTAAAACCAGCGCACTCGTCTGTCCAGCTGCAAATGGATGTGCAACTGAGAAAAGGGCAGAACAAAAATGGAAAAAACAAAGACCTGATATTTTTTACTTTCTGATTGCCTAGCGTTTGAGTGTTGGTGTTTATTGTTAATATATGTTTTTTTTGTTCTGTTGTATGTGTTTCGACCTTTTCTTTTCTGTTCCGCTTTGTTCTTTTGTCTTCTGTTGCACTTTGTTCTTGTGTATTCTGTTTTGTCTCTTGTTTTGTTGCTTAGTTATATTCTTTCGTGCTTTGTTGCGTTTTATTTTTGTGTAGTGTTTTATTCTTTTCTGTTCTGTTGTGTCTTGTTTGTTGTGTTTTATTTTTGTATCGTGTTTATTTTTTTCTGTTAATTTGCGCTTTGTTCTTTTGTTTTCCATTGTGTTTTGTTTTATTGTTGTGTTATATTCGTTTATGTTCGTTTGCGCTTTGTCCTTTTGTTTTCCGTTGTGTCTTGTTTTATTGTTGTGTTATATTCGCTTATGTTCGTTTGCGCTTTGTCCTTTTGTTTTCCGTTGTGTCTTGTTTTATTGTTGTGTTATATTCGTTTATGTTCGCTTGCGCTTTGTCCTTTTGTTTTCCGTTGTGTCTTGCTTTATTGTTGTGTTATATTCGTTTATGTTCGTTTGCGCTTTGTCCTTTTGTTTTCCGTTGTGTCTTGTTTTATTGTTGTGTTATATTCGCTTATGTTCGTTTGCGCTTTGTCCTTTTGTTTTCCGTTGTGTCTTGTTTTATTGTTGTGTTACATTCGTTTCTGTTCGTTTGCGCTTTGTCCTTTTGTTTTCCGTTGTGTCTTGTTTTATTGTTGTGTTACATTCGTTTATGTTCGTTTGCGCTTTGTCCTTTTGTTTTCCGTTGTGTCTTGTTTTATTGTTGTGTTATATTGCTTTGTGTTCGTTTGGCTTTGTTCGTTTGTTTTCCGTTGTGTCTTGTTTTATTGTTGTGTCATATTCGTTTATGTTCGTTTGCGCTTTGCTCTTTATATAAAAAAATGCAAACGATAAATGATAAAGAATTTCACCTTCTGGTTGCCTTGAATTTGACAGTTCATCTTCTCACTCAGTATGTGTGCTGTTTGACTGCACTGAAACATACACTGCTCGCCATAAAACATAAAAGTAAAAATAAATTTCAAACCTCATCATGGATCCGAGCGGGGCCCAAGGTTAATCCCACTCCTAGGGTAATGGCCCCAGTCAAATACCAGAAAACCACCAAATTTTCGTCTAGGCTATCAATCTTAATGATTATCGAATAAATTAATACAGTTAGAGTGAGTACGACAGAGGTCAAAGCGACAGCCAAGTACCATCTGACCGCGCGGTCCCAAATTTGAAGCGCATCACTGAGCTTTTGAAATGTGGTAGCGAAATGATAAACTGAAACTGTCGAAAGCACAATTTCGTCTCTCAGTTCTTGGTTGATGTGAGAAAATTGATCACGAAACGCAGAAAAAACAAGTACCACAATAAAGAAAACTACGGCTAAGGTCAGAAATGCAGAATGAAAGAAAGGTATGCGTTTTAGTGGGGACCACCATACATCACTAAACCACATGGCGTTCCTATCCTGAAAAGGAATAGCGTCGTACGGTCCAAACAACCAATACAGAGTTAGCAGGTCGACAGAGAAAATGACTACAAAGGCAAAAGAAAAACCGACCCAGTATAGCTTGCTTAGGCCTTTGTCTTCATGTGCAAGTAGCTGAGAGATCTTGTCAAACGTTTCACTTCTCTGCCAATGAACTACGGCTACCAATGAGCTTAGAGCACAGATACAGTAAGTGGTGAGTTGAGTTTGGGACATGAGTTGTAGTGACACGAGTTGTGTAAAACCGATATGGCGACATGTTTCGACCAGACCAAATATGTGGTATGCTAGTTGAAGCACAAACCACACGTAACTAGTAATTTTCAGCCATTTCGGCCAAGTCTTTGAACTGAGAATGAGGTGAAATGTCAGCACCAATAATGGTAGCTGTATCAATTTTTCGAAATGCGTTGAGCAACCTTCAAACACAGACACAGACACAGACAGAGACAGACATTTTGCACGAAGGTGAGACCAAATGAGAAAATCAATTTAAGAGATTGGAATGGTCAGTTCATTTACATACGATCAAATTATACTTTATGCACCGGTATTTGCCCTGCACAAAATGGAAAATTTAGAGTGCGAACCAGAAAGACCAATCAATGCCCATTGCTTGTTAGCTCTCGGACAGAAATCGTGTACTCTATTTCTTTGGAATTTCTTTATTTCTATTAGGAATCTTCGTCGCGTCTTGGCCGTGGGTAGTTTACGCTATCCCGTGTGTCACGGCGGCCCCGGCATCCGTGAGAGCGGTTGTTTGTGGGTTCGAAACCGGTCGAAGCGACTGGAAGTAGTCGACGTAAAGCCCAACCCAGACCACCGAAAGCCGGTGATGGCCAGTAGGTAAATGGGATTGGGAACTGAACCGACGGTGCCGTTGCACCTATTGGCAGCAAAGGCGAGGGTTGTTTGTAGAGAGGGCCACCCCATTGAAGGGCTCTGAAAAAGAGCGAGGGGTGTCCTGAGCTGTCCGAAAGGACAGTGGAACTCATAAACAACAAACAACAACAACAACAATAGGAATCATAAAACCAGTCTAGGATACTCAGAACTGGGCTGCAATTTAGGAAAAAAACCGAAAAAAAACGAAAAAAACAGGCCAAAGGTTACTTGGGGAATATCCATCCCTGGTGTATACACATTTACTGTCAAATGTGTATGGTAATTTTTGTGTGTTTTATTCTTTTCTGTTCTGTTCTGTCTTGTTTTATTGTTGTGTTGTGTTGTGTTTTATTCGAACACTGTGTATTTTTGTGTGTATCTGTATTGTACTGAAAATGCAAATTGTTCGGAAGATTTTGAGGCAGAAATGCGAAAAAAAATCAAATCAGATTGGTTCAGGTTCAGATTGGTGTACAACGAAGACTAGATTAAATTGTTCTATTTGTAGAGCAATTTTAAGTGCATAGAATCACTCAAAGTGAGGAGATCGAACCAGCTGCTGGAGGGTTTTATCGAATAAGGTATGATTCTAGATGACAGAGTATGATTTGAGCCTTTGGCGACTGTGGTAGTTCAGATTTCATACCATACAGTGTATGGTAGTGGTACCATATATGGTTCCGGCACCCATGGCCATGGGTAGAGGCACCATATAAGGTGCCGGTACCATATATGGTACCACTACCATACACTGTATGGTATGAAATCTGAACAGAGTGGTACCATATATGGTACCGGTACGAGTACGAATGCGAAGGTGGGGGTACCATAAATGGTGCCGGTACCTTATTTGGTACCGTCACCATGTATGCTACCGGTACCATATGGTACCACACCACCACAGGCCCCGAACGTGGGAAACAAAATATACATAAGATGCAAACTTCCTATGCACCACAACCACCACACCACACGGGGCAAGTTTCTTGCCGCAAACAGTTGGTGGTCGGCACAAAGCCCAACCCAGGCCACTGAAAGTTGGTCACAGCGAGTATGTATGTAGGTAAATGGAAACCGACTGGAGCTGCCTAAGCACCTAAAGCTACAATAGCAACCACACATGTGTTGGGACTGTCCCAATGGGACATATGGAACGGGGACAGCTACACTGAGACCCGCCCAGACTGACACCGAGCATGTGTTTAAGCTAGTAGCGAAGGAAGGGCAGGATGTGGGTGTGCGTAGGGCCCGACCGGATATCCGGATCCGGATCCATAAGCCCAACCAGGTCACTTTAACCGGCATAAGCCCAACCAGGTCACTTTAAACCACTAAAACTTGTAATTTCTGTTAATTTTAAGCTCGGAGTCCGAATGTCTTTTAACGTTTTTTGAAGGCAAATTTTGCTAAATTTTCTTACCCTGGTTCGGCAGCGGCCAGTCACTTTTACAATTTTACACCCCCGCCCCTTTCCGAAATCCAGGATACGCCACTGCAAACATAGCAATCTGGGTTTCAGCTTCCGCAATTCTTATATGTCAACAGGAGCGTCAAATCTATCTATTATAAACTGATAACAAAATTACAAGAAAATCATTGGCTCTAATCAATTTTGACATGCAGAATCGATTTCTGCACTACAAAATAGTCTAGAACAACTATATTAGGCAGAAAATCGAAACTATCACACTATGCAGTAAAAACCAAAAAATAGAATTTCTTTCAAATTATAAGCAAAACATTGTCTAAACCTAATTTTGGCATGCGGAATCGATTAATCGACCGAAAAATAGGCTAGCACAACTAGATTGTGCCAAAAAACAGCAAAATACCAGATATTCTGCAAAAAAACGAAATTTTCATTTTTTGGCAACATACCACTTTTGCCAAAAAAAATTTTGCGTGCGATAAATAGTCAATGGTTAGTCCAAATAGTATGCAAAAGGAAATTAAAAACTTCCACACCTTGTAGCGACATTAACCGAGAAACTGATTTTAGCACCTCAACTTTGGAGCGTCGATTATACATTGTGGAGAAGCGTAGAGGGCTACAGCCAGTAGTTATCGTAGACCAACACCTCCTCTATAAATGTTTAAAGTTTGGGCCCCTAGGCCTAATGGTTTCAGAGAAATGACGCTTTCTGTGAAAGTCCAAAAATCGGGCTCCCGGCGTTTTCCCACTTTTCTAGCCCAGTAGTGGGTGAATCCTGAAAATATTTCGGTTTTAAACATTCCTTGTATAGGGCTTTCAGATGAGCCAATAAAAAGGGGGGTCAGATTTGGCCGTGGGCCGCCCTCCTGAAGAAAACCGTACCGCTCTTGCAGTATATAAACTGGCTCATAAACTCTTTCATTTGGTGCCGAGACCCGGGATTGACCTTCCGATTGCATTGTGTAGTTGCTTTTGAGTGATTGTGTTTACTAGTATCCGACCCATAAACTGCTTTTATTCGAAGTTTTACGGTAAATTTGCATGGACGTTGCCTCTATGCAGTGAAACATGATGGGCAGGATGCTTACCAAAATCAAAGTTTGAATTTGATATGGTATGGTATAGTACTAAAATGAAAAAATTTAATATTCAAAAAATACTAATCGAATTCTTGTATGGTATAGGTATGGTAGGCATCTGTGAACATGGGTGGAGTCATTCAATTTAAATTAGGGTGGGTGTGTTATTTTCATATTTCGGGGGCGGGTGGGGTAACGCCCGTTTAGCAGAGCAACAACAATTTATGTAGTATTAAATTAATAATACAGTAAACGACAGTGGCGTATCCAGGGGGTGTAGGGTGGGTATATCCCCCTTTTCGTTGGAGGTAGGAAGAGAAAGTCTGTCAAAAATAAGCGAAACTAATGAATTATGTACCCAAACTGTCTATTTTGTGCTCAGAATGCCTTTTCGATGCGTTTTTGAAGGCTAAACTTTCAAACTTTTCTCGCCCTGGTCGGGCAGAAGCCCAACCAGTTCACATTAAACTACAAACACTTGTACATATTTTCTGTTAATTTTAAGCCTGGAATGTGTTTTAAACGCGTTTTTGAAGGCAAATTTTGCTAAATTTTCTCACCCTAGTTGGGCAGCGGCCCAACCGGGCACTTTCAAAATTTTACACCCCCCTTTCCGAAATCCTGGATACGCCACTGGTAACCGAATATCAATCAAACTAAGATAACTGTTCCTTTATACAACATATATATTATCTTGGTCTTAAACCAAAATTACACAGGTATTGGTTATCTAAATTCTTTGCATAGTTGCCGTTATTGGGAAACTTCAAACCAATAAACATTTCATCACTATTGCACGTGCATGTCGCAATATGCTTTACTGCATGTAGTCATCGCTAAAAAGTCTGACGAAAGCCGCTAAACTATACCGAGTCGGGTCTCGTGTGTGCTGACGTCAGCGAATGGGCGGTCGTCGCCGGTCGTCCGACCAATCGGCGCACCGGACGCCGACCGACGCACGGCGCTAATTGGCCGACGTCAGCGCTCGTCACTGCGAGAGGCTGCCTATGACAGAAAGGAATGGATTGCGCCAGTCAGCGAAAGTGGGCGTTAACCAAAAACAGGCCGTGCTGCTATGGCCTCCTTATAATATTTCCTAAACCAGCTCATTATTGCACCATCAAAAATGTTGCTCGGATCGTTGCTTAACTAACCGGCCGCCTTTAACTGGTGGCTGGAAAGCGATTTCTTTAAGGTATTTCTTTTTCTTTCTTCAGCATTTCTTAATTTGTCATCATATTGCAATGCTTTTCTTAACCGTTTGACCAAGAGTGGTCACATTTTGTCTTTATTAAATGCCCCCGTATTGTCGCAGTAGTATCGGGGCACAGGGGCCGGTTTTAAATTTGGCTTATAATAGGATTTGAGGATTAGCTTACTACCATATGGTGTGCTATCAAGCTGCAGAAACTACCAGACCAGTTAATAATAGTATTACTTAAATTGGTAATTGAAAAAATAGGCAGCCTAACTGATACCATGTATGGTATTGGTAAGAGGAAGCCGCAGGTAGCATATTTTTCTTAGAAATTCCTGACTGAATTATTATTAATTATTTTCGAATTAGGTTATACAGTCAAGCCTCAATGTACGGTAGGTACCGCCCATTTGTATTGAATCGCTACAATCTGGTTGGCTGATTTCAAATCTCCATGATACCGTATGCTACCGTATACCTCTGTTGGTTGGTCCTTTCATTAAGCATTACGGCCGACTCTAGTCTATCCCCTAGGAATTTTTAAGTGAAGGGGAGCCTGTTCCCCTTCAGATTCCGACACACACCCTTTTGGAATTTTTCCAAGAATTTTGTATAGAAAAATTTGATAAATATATGCTTATATTCTTACATGTAACAGGTCATCTGCCGAAGGGGGGTTGGGGTTGGGGGTCTGAGCCCAAATTTTTGGAGCGGGGTGGAGCACTAAAAACGCTCAAAAATCGGAAAAATCGCAATTTTTGGGCTAAAAATTGTCAAAAAATCGCTAATTTGGGCTGAAATACAGCCAAAAAGTGCTGTTTTACAAGCGGTTTTTGGCAATATTTGTGTCTGAAATTGCAAAAAATCGCAAAAATTTGCTGAAAAAATTCCTTGCCAGAAAAATCGGACAGGGCGGTCGGAAAAATTGTCTCGTGGGGGTCTGGGCGGTCTGGCCTAAGTCGGGTGGGTTCAAACCCATGCTTATGTTAGATGTAAATGAGCTGAAAATGTCGTAGTTTAAGCCAATTTTGAAGAAAAATAAGCGAGAAAGGCTTGATTTTGGCCAAAAATCTGACCTTTTGGCTTGCCATCCCCTTGAACCACTCAGCCGCTGCTATCCCCTCAAGGTAACAAAATCCTACCACCCCTCAAGCGAAAGACTGGCCAATGTGTTTTTATTTGGTGATGAAGCTACTTCCTTATTCACTCATGTCACAGGGGGTTCGGGGTCTGCCCCACCCGGCTAAGACCAAAGGTCCGATCGAGGACCCCCAACCTCAAGGGAATCATGAGGGAGGGTTTGAGTGGATGGCAAGCGAAAAAGTAGGACTTTTTATTAAAATCATGGCTTTTAGGCTTATTTTTGGCTACTAGGTTAAATAAGATATTCTGAGCTCATTTACTGGCCTAGATTTATCGTAATTTTCTATAGCTAATTCTTCCTAAAAATTCCTGAGGAGTCAACCTCCTTTGTCCATGTCTCATAAGTGCTCAACCAATAAACGCAACATGCCTACTATACTACATTAGAAAAAAAACTAAAAGCGTGTCTAGTTTAGGTGGTTCTAGCGGCGAATAAACGCAATGTCTTACAATTCAGATATTCGCGGCAGCGCAATGCTCCGGAGCCGAAAGCGATCTCTGATACCTGAACGTTTGGATTTGGAGCGAGTCAAGCGACTCAAAGCTAACCTCGATTTTTCCAAGCTCTCCTCCTCCAATGCAGACTCAGTGGGGGAGCAAGCAGGATGTCTCACCCCCATCTGCACCCCACCTGTTTCGCCCAGCGCGCCAAACACGGCCGCGGACCTTCGCAAACGGCCCGACCCTCGGTTGGTGGGCCCCTATCGCTTGTTGAGCGAGCTTGACTCTAGTGGCTTCTGCCCACATGCGGTCGACACGAGAAACAACGAGTTGAGAGTGTGTCAGGTAAACCCGTTTGGTTCGTGTTTCAGGTGGACTGGTAGAAGAAACTGTTATTTAGTTGTTCTAATTGTCTGTCGTAGATATATCTGTACTTGTAATAGAATGTCTGGGTGGGTTTCTGAGTTGGTGGATGCATGTATGTAATAATGTAATAATTCGGCTAAAAATAGCCATTTGAAGCTGCCCAATAAGCTTTTAGAGCTAACAGTTTGCAAAACACAGTCAGCCGTAGCCGTGTGGTACTGGCACCATATAATGGTACCGGTTAGTGATGTAAACGAGTTGGAAATGCCGAATTCTGCTGAGAACCATAAAGACTATTGCAAATAGCAATTGATTTTCATTGCTCAGTTCATTTCATTTTTTTGATTCTCCCTTTTAGTGGTACCAACACCATTATGGTACCCCGCCCCCGCGTTTGGCGACTGTGATGGTGGTACCATACCATACCGGCACACCATATATGGTGGCAGCAGACCATAAACGGCGTTAAATGCCTGACAGCAATAAAACAGTTGGGCCTCCAAATACACCGATTTGTCTAAATACATGTCAGCAGCGGAAACACTAAATTCGGTTGCCAAAGGCTTTCCAAAAGTCAGTTCTGAGCCATTTTGTTAGTACTGCACTGGAGCCGCTACCAGAGTATGTACTTACGCGGGGCAGGGGTCCTTGTTTTTTCTCCGTGGTGGGGGTAAGTGAGGGGGATAAGCGGTTTCAACTAGAGGATAGCCCCAATGTACAGGGTCCGGCAAAAAAAAACCCAGCAGCTGTTTCGCTGTAGCAATCGCAAATCACAACCGATTTGAATGAATCCTTTTTCTTAAGATAAAGAAATTCTTAAAAGATTGCTGAAATTTTCATTAATGTATTCTGCTTAGTTCCTGAGATATTCGCTCTCAAAATCAAAACAGTGATTTTGGCAGTGAACAAGAGCGATTTTCTATTATTCCACTGCACTTGGTAATAAAACGGATTCCTGCTACTGCTAAATGGTATTGGGGGCTTTACTGGTGACACAGAAACTCGGTTTACTTCAACAGTAAAGTATCATTAGCCTCCAGCAGTAGGAATCTGCTTTATTATGAAGTGCAGCGGAATCGCTCTTGTTCTTTGCCAAAATCTGTTTGACTTTGAGGGCAAATATCTCAAGAACTAAGCAGTGAATCTCAATAAAAATTGGACCAATCTTTGAAGAATTTATCAATCTTTCTTTTAAAAGAGGATTCATTCAAATCTGTTGAGATTCAGGGTTACAAAAGTAAAAAATCTGCACGGGTTGTTCTTTATCACTCTTGTTCATTACCAAAATCTCTGTTTTGACTTTGAGGACAAATCTCAGGAACTAAGCAGGCTATCTGAATAAGCAAGCGTTACATCAATATTTCAATAATTTATTTGTCTTTCTTTTAAAAAAGGATTTATTCAAATCGGTTGAGATTTGCGGTTGTTACAGCAAAATATCTGCTGGGTTGTTTTTTTGGCAGACCCTGTGCAAGAAGTGAATTGCTTGGTGGGTTTGCACTAGATACAAAGAACTGTTGCAACTATAAGACATGGCAAGTAAACCAGTTTTCCAAGAGTCCAAAGGCGAGCTGGCAGTTTTTCTTGCGAATAACTTTTTATGCAGCCATTGGAGTGACTTGAACCTTATACAGTCAGGCACTTAACGCCGTTTATGGTACCGACACCATATATGGTACCGTCACCATATATGGTACCGGTACCGTAGGTAGTGGTACCATATATGGTACCGGCACCATATATGGTACCGTCACCATATATGGTACCGGTACCATATATGGTACCCCCACCTTCGGGGCCTGTGGTGGTACCATATATGGTACCGGTACCATATAAGGTGCCGGTACCATATGGTACCGGTACCATATATGGTACCGGCACCATATATGGTACCCCCACGTTCGAGGTCTGTGGTGGTACCATATATGGTACCGGTACCATATATGGTGACGGTACCATATAAGGTGCCGGTACCATGTATGGTACCGGCACCATATATGGTACCCCCACCTTCGCGTTTTTCCGGTACCGGTACCATATATGGTACCACTCCGTTCAGATGTCGTACCATATAGGGTAGTGGTACCAGATATGGTACCGTCACCATATCTGGTACCGTCACCATATATGGGACCGGCACCATATATGGTACCGGCACCCATGGCCATGGGTAGGGGCACCATATATGGTGCCGGTACCATATATGGTGACGGTACCATATATGGTGCCGGTACCATATATGGTGCCGGTACCATATATGGTACCACCACAGTCGCCGAACGTGGGGGCACCATATATGGTACCGGTACCATATATGGTGACGGTACCATATATGGTGCCGGTACCATATATGGTACCACTACCCTCGGTACCGGTACCATATATGGTACCGGCACCTTATATGGTGTCGGTACCATAAACGGCGTTAAGTGCCTGACTGTTATAACCGAAGTTGTAGAAGAACTACACGATGCAGACTAATCTGCGCAAATGAAAAAATAATCAACTTTTAGTGCGCAAATTGCGCAGATTAGTGTGTATAGTGTAACTGTTCTACAACTTTGGTTATCAGGCCCAAGTGGCATCGATGGCTCCATAAAAGGTTATTCGCAAAAAACTGCCGATTCGCTCTTTTTGAACGCACTTTAGTTTGCTAAATCCAGCAATTTGCAGGTTCTGACGCCTTCGCAACACGACCATCTACTGAAAGTCACTCACCGACTGAACCAGAGCCCGAAATTCGTCTCTTCTACCGGTCAGACGGAGCAAGAACTGAAGAAAGCGATCATTCCGGCCGAATTCGACCTAATCACATCGGCCGATGGAAAGCGCCTGGCCTTCGCCAGACCGCACTGCGGCTCGTTACACGGATATGTGCAGAGCAATAAGGCTCTGAGCGAAGCGGAGTGTCGGCGGATTTTCGCCCAAATCGTCCAACTGGTGGCTTTCTGCCACCGAATCGGCATCGTAGTGCGCGACCTGAAACTGAGGAAGTTCGTTTTCACCAACCAGAAACGGTAAGACTCCTTAGATGGCAATGTCTATCACTTCTCCTCACCTCTAGAACCATTTTACGATATGAGAGATTTTTTTATTGAATGAGAGAAACAGATGGTCCATATTTTCTCAAGACGGTGCCATTCTGAATGCACGAAATTACAACACAACAATATAGCAGTTTCTTCCAATTTCAGCTGATTTGGCGAAAAAGAAAAGTTTCGATTTAAGACAAATTCTATTGGATAGGTATTGAGATAACACCAGTTCACATAATTATTATTCTTTCATAGCGCACAAAATTTTCCCTAAATTTTTGGCACCTAAAAGAAATGAGACACTCTATTTATTAGACCAAGAATTCTATCGGTGCCGCACCTGCAAATGTAATAAATCAAATTCGATGTTTCAACGCGAAGTGAGACAGTAGATACGGTAGAATTGCTTGTGTTACTTGCTTCAATCAGTAAATTACTGATTCAGGCGGTTACCCGGCTATTCTGGTTAGCTTAAATCATCTAACCATAAGCCTGAAGCTGAGCTGTAGTATAATCGTGAGCTAAAGCTTTAATTTAAACCTGATCCTAAACAGAGCAGAAGCGTAAATCTAGGTGGGGTGGCACTGTGTGAGTAATAAATTTTTTGGCTACAGCGCCCTACTATTTGGTCAACAACCCAGCAGATTTTTTTTACTGTAGCAAGCGTGAATCTCTTTCATCCGATTTGAATGACTATCTTTCAATGAAAGATAGATGAATTCTTGAAATTTTTATTATCATACTGATATATTTGCCTTCAAAATCAATAACAGACTTTGGCAATGTACAAGAGCGATTCCGTTCCACTTTATAATAAAGCAGATTCCTACTGCTGGGGGCTAATCAGACTTTACTGATGAAGTAACTGAGTCTGTGTGTCACAGTAAAGCCTCGTGACCTTAGCCCTCAACTGTAGGCATCGCTTCCCTATAATCTGCAAGTTATTATAGAATAATTCACACAAACTCATACACGGGCCGGGGGTATGGGGTATACCCCTCTCCCTCGCCGGCCAATACCCCCTCGGCCGGCCATACCCCCTCGTTTTACAGGCGATTTTGGCAATTTTTGTGTCATAAAATTGCAAAACATTGCTAAAAAATTGCTTTCCAGAAAAATCGGAGGGGAGTCTGGCCTAAGTCGGGTGGGGGCAGGCAGACCCCTGTTACATGTATGCCTCCTACCTAGTACATGTACACTCGAACCTTTCATATAATAGTCTCCCTTTCAGCAGTCAAATCCGTCTAGCCTCCATCGACGATCTGGTGGTCTGTTCGGAGCAGGACAATGACCGTCTTACGGACCGACACGGTTGTCCGGCTTACGTGAGTCCCGAGATCCTCGACCTGGACTGCGCCAGCTATTCCGGCCGCTCGGCCGACCTCTGGAGCATGGGCGTGGTCTTGTACGTGATGCTGATTGGTCGCTATCCGTTCTACGACTCCACCCCCGCCGGGCTATTCGGCAAAATTCGACAGGCCCAATTCTGTCTGCCCGACGACTGCACGCTGAGTGGAGAGGCGAGAATTCTGCTGCACGGATTGTTGCGTCGCCAGCCTAAGGAAAGACCGTCGGCACAGGAGCTGATGTATGTGCCCTGGCTGCAGACCGGGGCCAGGAACCGCGGGACCCTGGGAGCTAAGAAGACGGTCGATACGTCAAACGATCAGTTGGTGCCCCAGATGTGAATGGCACGCGCTTTTCTGTATATGGAAGTCGTGTTAGTCAGAATTGGCCGTGTTGTTGTTGTTGAACGTCGGGCACTTAACGCCGTTTATGGTACCATATATGGTTAATGAGAGCGAGAGATAAAACTTGTTCGGAATCAGCGGAGCCAAGTAAAGCAGACAAACTTTGTATTTCGCAGCAAAACGCGCTGCATAGGTTTTTAGAAAATTTTAAGCTTTTGTAAAAACCGATGCAGCGCGTTTTGCTGCGAAATATAAAGTTTGTCTGCTTTACTTGGCTCCGCTGATTCCGAACAAGTTTTATCTCTCTCGTTAATGGCTACCCAACAGCGGGAAAACATGTTTAACTGTACCATTACCATCATATGGTATCATTATGGTACCGGTACGATATATGGTGCCATTAGCCTAGGTGCCGGTACCATATCATAATATATGGTGTCGGTACCATAAACGGCGTTAAGTGCCTTACTGTTTAATGCATGCATTGTCTGCTGCAGTCGGCGGCCTGGGTCTGTTGGGCAAATAAGCTGAAATTCCTCAGCCCCTTTGTAATAGTTTTATATGGACGCCCTCATTTGAACCTCTCCCCTACCGCTCCTTTTGAAAACATTGGCGTAGTGTAACCTCTAAAAAAGGAACCATGGAAAAGCAATGCAGAAGTAGCCTTAATCACCTTGGTCGCCGATTGCTGTAAACAGCCCAATTTTGCTGTGTTCGTGTTGACACCTGCATAAACGTTTCCATTTTGTTCGTGCAAAGACTGCAATACGGTTCTTATTGGCCAGACAGCTTGCTTTGTTTCCTTTAACTATCGTCTCTTTGCAACTTGTGCCAACTGGTAAAATGCTGCGGAAAGTAGTGAAAGTTTTGCTTGCTATCACAACATTTTAGAGCGTAGATTACTGATAGCTTATCGATAGTAAATTGCAGTGTAGTGTTGGCTGTCTTTTTAGCATACATTGAACCGAGAAACACTCAATACTAATTTATCTCCCAGAAGTCTTAAGCATACATGTAACAGGTCATGCGTCGAATGGGGTCGTGGGGTCCGAGCCCAAATTCTAGGCAGGGCGTTGGGCACTAAAAAACGCTGAAAAATTTTCGGCAATTTTCCGGCTAAAAAATAGCTAATTCGGCCTGTGGTCTTCCGGTTTATGATTGGCTTCAGAAAAACCGAGAATTTAGAAATTAGAAGAGTTTATGCGATAATCTCTTGTACTGGCCGGTTAACTGAATGGCACATCAGTAATTAGCTTTCGTTTCTTCTTTTCTACGCAAAAATGTGATTTTTTTGCCATTTCTAATTCCAGAATGTCGATTAAAACACCAATTTTGTCAAAGCTGAGAAAGTATTGGGGCTGAAAGTCAGGTATTGTATGCTGCATAAATGTAACTATTTGGTCTAGGGGTCCGTCTTAGGCTAGCCCCCCCCCGGATGGGGACCCCCACCCCGAGACGATTTAGTCCGACTCTACTCCGATTTTATCTGGCAAGTTATTTTTTTGAGCAAATTTTTGCCGTTTTGCAATTTCTGACACCAAAATTGCCAAGAAAAGCCTGTAAAACAGCACTTCTCAGCTGTATTTGAGCCAAAATTAGCGATTTTTGACAATTAATAGCCGAAAAATTAACGTTTTTTAATGCCCACCCCCTCCCTAAAATTTGGGCTTAGTCAGACCCCCAGCCGGCGCTAGACCCCCTCCCGACTTCCCCGGATTACCTACCTATCAGGGCTGTTTGTTTTCCGGAAAAAAACTCAAGCCGGTTTTTTTCCGGTTTTTTTCCTGTTTTTTTCCGGTTTTTTTCCAAAAGTTATTTTCCGAGATGACAGAAAAAATTTTTTAACAAACGCTTTTTATTGCAGAATTCAACGAAATAGCGTGAATCTTATTATAAAATGCACTAATTTCATGTTTTAGTGTAGTAATTTGATTTTAAAACATCAAAAATACAATAATAAAAGTTGCCTGAAAATGGTACCGGTATTTTTTGCGAAAAACAGCTAAGTTATGTCATGGAAATGCTTGTAAGGCTTCTATTAACGTAAATTCAAAGCGTTGGAAGCGAATTTAACCAGTTATTGTGTCTATTTCCTTTAAAAACTTACTTGAGTTTTTTTCCGCATTTTAGTTTTTTTCCGAGCCCCTAGGAAAAAAACCGGTTTTTTTTCGGAAAAAAACGAAAAAAACCGAGGAAAAAAACCGACCCAACAGCCCTGCTACCTATATGGTATGTTGGGTATCATAACATGACAGCAATCAACAGGTTAGGGGAATTTGTGGCGAAAATTTTGTCTGGGGTTTGGTGGTTCAAAATTTGGAGAACTTTTAGAGGTTGATTTTTCAAAAAATTTTGGGATTTCCGAATTACGTTCTTCACGCTTTTGATTCACACATTTTTACCGACAAATGAAACGCAGCTCAGTGCACACAATGAGGGGGATGTTTATCGTTCTTAGGGGGAATTTTTTGCAAGATTTGAGAGGATTTGAGGCCTCCAGACCCCTGGTAACCAATAAATAACTACTCCAAACAAAACAAAGCACAGAACAGGACACAATACTTTATAACTGTTAAAAAATACAGAGAGCCAGTGCTTCAAAAGAATAGCATATTACGATACTTTAATAAACCTTTATGCACAGTGTAAAAGTCCATCACTTCACGCTCACTGACTTTCACCAGAGCTTTCGAGCCACGCCCTTTCAGTAATCACCAGTTCTGCGTTGGCTGGCAGTTTTTATTACACAATCTGGACCGGCGCACAGCAGGCAGATTGAACTATGCACAGTGGCGTAAAGTTTGAACGCAAACACGTTCTTTGAACGTGTCGCAATTTCGCAACCTCTTGTAGGGAGCAAGAATAATATAAAATATGTTTATCCGCTCGCGTACACAAAGTAACAACAGAAACGAAAGAAACAAGCCAAAATCAACAAGCAATAATAAATATGTAGTGGACCACCGACAAAGAGTAATAATTAAAAAGAGAGATTTTTCTGTTTTTATTCAGTTCAGCTCAAAAAATTTGGTGACAACCAGGAAAGAAAAAGAAGTCGTTTCCTAGGGGACAGGTAAAACGGTTTTTAAATTGAGGTTCATGTATGTATTGAGCAGCATTTCAACTGACGGATGAAAGGCGAAAAGTCGGATTTTGGTTATTTTTTGTTAAAATAATTATAGGAGCTTTTCTATTTTAAAATTCTGTAGAGTCCCCCTGAGACGGGTTGGCTGGAGTCCTGAGTAATGAAAGGATGATTTAATTTAATCCGACGGTCTGTTTACACAGAAAAATCCAACAACGGAGGCAAGAGAGAGAATGAAATGTAATATCACCATAATCGTATCGCTAACAGAGTCATGGAAGTAACAACACTAAACGGAACCAATCATACATGTAACAGGCCCGGGCCAGCGTGAGGGAGAGGCGTCGTTTCGTCCAGAGGGGGGTACAAAATTTCAAAAAGCTCCAGAACGGCTGAAACGCCAGTAAGCAAGCAGACTAAAAAATCGCTGTTTTAAGCAGCCAAATAGCGTTTTAGAGCAAAAAAAACGATAAAAAGGCTTCCAAAAACACAGATTTCTCTTAAACATCAGCAGTGGAAACGCCAAATTCGGTTCCCAAAGGCTTTTCAAGCGAATTTTAAGCTAAAAATTAGTGATTTCTGAGCCAGTTTGTTAGTACTGGAGCCGCTACTAGTACTTGCATTTTTCGGACCGGGGGGGAGAAGGGGGTAACCCCAACCCCCCTAGTACATGTATGGAACCAATACCACAGTATTTCAATTCCTTCAATGGTGCTAGTTCCCCAACCGTAACAGAGACTACACATCAGGAAGCTTTGCCTAGATCGATTTTCTGCTGTAAAACTCTGGACGAATGGTAGATAAAGGTATCTATAAGGCTTGCCACTGTAAACACTCCACCTATTATTGCGCAGACTGACACTAGGAAATGACTGAAAGACCTGCAAAGAGCAACACTTTAACTAAATTATTTTCAACCAAAAAAAACAGCTCACTTTTGCAGCTCACTAAATTTGACCATTAGAGGCGAGAACTCGTACTGAACGAAAAAACCGGGCAGACCGTCAGAGATTCCCAATTTTATGGGCTTTTGATGCTTGGTCACTGAGAATTGATGAGTGAAGGTTTCTTCCTAAAACAATAAACTAATAACTATCAAACCAATCTAATTCATATAATAGTACCTAACCAGAACGCAATTCCGCCCCAGTGATGTGATTTTTTACAGTTGTCAGTAAGTAGCATACGAAAAAAATCCATAAAGCTAAGCTGGGTAAAAAATCGTGTTCAGTGAACAGCGATCATAAGATTAGAAATCGCAAAAAGTCAAATGTTCTTTGGGGTGGTCCCAAAATAGTCATATAAATAGTGTTGTTGGGCTCTTTTTTTTGGGCTCTTTTTTTTTAAAAAAAAAAGGCTTTTTTTGAAGGCCCATTTCGAAAATTATTTATTTTATTCACAGTATGGAAATTTTGGGGAAAAATCGCTGAATTTAGCCTCAGATATACATTAGAAGTGCAGTTCTATCAATTTCTTGCCTATTCTAAGCATAAAAATAGGTTTTGAAGGGCAGCAGCCACTCTGTGAGCAATGCTGCAGGTAGAAAATCGACTCTCAGGCTGTAACACTATGTTTGAACCAAAGTATCAGCTTTTGCATTTAAAGTTGCTTCTGATGCATCCTTGCATCTCCTACAAGCTATATTTCATGCTAGGAAAAAATTTTGAAAAAAAAATTTCGAAATGAAAAATTTTCATAAAAAAAAGCTTTTTTTTGGCTTTCAAAAAATTTTTTTTTACAACTCTACATACAAACGTTGTCGTCATTGCCGTAGTTTATAATCTCACGATTTTTTTGTACAAAACGGACATTCAAATTGGTGTGCTATTCACGAAATCAAATCGGTCAGTATTATAAGAAATTATTGCATAAATTCTCGTTACCCTTAACTGTTAAATCACACAAAATTTACCTCATTTAGCTTGACATACATAGTGGGCACAACCTTTACGAAGTACTGGAACATAACACCTCCTGAAACAGAAAATAAATAAACCCCATATAAATGCTTAATATGCAAATTTCAGCTTCACAATGCCAGGCGTGCCCCCGGGCTACAACGTAGTCGGTCAACAGCCCCCCAGCTGTTTCACCAAGATTAAAATGGGCTTCATGATGGGCGTAGGGGTCGGCCTGGGTGCCGGCATACTATTGGGCGGATTCTCTGCATTACAGTAAGTCAGTCAGTGCGGAGGAGGAGCTGTATGCAAATTTTTGTCGGATGGCTTCAGAGCGGGACTGCGTGGGCGGGCAGCCTTGTCGCTGATTGGCAAGTCGATTTCGGCCAGCGCGGGCTCGTTTGGACTGTTTATGGCAGTGGCTCAAGGCATACGATGCTAATTATCGATTGATTTATTGATTAACTGCCTATAATACAGCGTTGCTAGCGTATTCCTTTGAATTTAAGGTCTTCTAGTGTTGTGTTGTGTTGTGTAGAGATAATAATAAAGTTCTTCTTACCTTCCTGAGCGGTCACTGAGTGTCCATCGAGCGGGTAGGATTTTCCGGGAAACGATCGCCCGAACGAGAGGTGATTGACCTTGTGACTAGTATCGAACTGAAATCTGTTCATTCAGTTGACTGACTGTAGTTACAAGATAGGCAAACGTATATTATAACAGAGTTCATCCGCCGTAGGGGTCTGAGGCATACATGGGCCGCGGGGGGGTCTGGGGGGTTTGCCCACCCCCCAAACGACCCCACCCACCCACCAGAAGCCGACTTTTGTTCCTGACCCCACCCACCAAAATCGCCGCGACCCCCCCCCCCCAAACCGGCAGGCCCACCCCCAAATTTTCGGATTTTGACTACCCCCAACCCATTTTTCCGGCCCATGTATGGTCTGAGGCCAAATTCTGGGGAGGGGTTGGACACTAAAACGCTCAGTAATCACAACTTTTCGACTAAAAATCGCTAATTTGGGGCCCCTGCTGGAAAGTCCAAAGCCCCTCCCCCAGGTCGGCCCGGAGCTGTTACATGTATGGTCAGGAGATACAGCCATGCAATCAGAGGCAAGTGCACGGACATCATCAGGTGATCCTGGTAAAATGAGCCAAGTGCTTTGTGCTTTCCCTGTTAGCTGACTTAATTTGACACATGGAGAATGTTTTGCACAGCAATAAGGCACTTGTATGAGAGTGCGAATAGTTTTTGCATATCAAGTACCAACATAACATAAATGCGACGGGTTTTAAGGCGGAGGAGCGTTGATACTGTCAGCCGGATCCAGCAATTAGTGTGGCGTTACAGACGGGTAAAGCGATGGTCTGACGGGATAAGATAAGGGGAAGAGACCGGATCTATCTCATCTCTTGCTAAGCCATAAGAAAGTCCGATTTTTTGCTTGATTTCGGTTAAAATATAGGTTTAAATAGGCTGCTCAAAATTATCGCCGATACCACACGTGGGCCGGGGGTGTAATCCCTCGCCGGTAGGCGCTACCCCCCGAAAATTTTGGCGACCTGTTTGGGAGAAACTTGGCGACCTTTTCTGGGAGAGCAATTTTATACGCTCCAACCCCCCGCCGAAAAACAACATACCCCTGCGGATTTGTCCGGCCCATTGTATGGATGTGTCCATACATGTAACAGCTCCGGGCCGAGCTGGGGGAGGGGGTAGGGGCTTTTCCCTCAGGAGGGTCGAGGGGGGTTTCGCCCAGAGGGGGTCCAAAATTTAAAAAAGCTCCGAAACGCTTGGAAATGCGTTTTTAGCACGTTTTTTCAGTAATGAGGCCAAAAATCGCTATTTTAAGCTGCCAAATAGCGTTTTAGAGCTAAAAGCAAGCAAAAAATGGCACAAAGGGCTTCCAACAACACCGATTTCTCTTAAATATCAGCAGTGGAAACGGCAAATTCGGTTTCCAAAGGCTTTGCAAGCGAATTTTAAGCTAAAAATTAGTGATTTCTGAGCCAGTTTGTTAGTACTGGAGCCACTACTAGTACTTGTATTTTTGGTCGGGGGGTCCCTTAACCTGTTTCTGGGGGTGAGGGGGTTTGGCCTTTCTAGCTAGGGGAGTAACCCCAAACCCCCATATATGGATACGTCTGAAAAGCGCTGTTTTATGGGGTTTAGCATCTGAAACTCTAAAAAGTCGCAAACAATGATCCGAGATCATAAGAAGGCCGGAAAAATTGTCGCACTCATCTCAGGGGTTTGGCCCAAATAGGTGGGGGATACATGTGTAATTGGGGCTGGGTTTTGCGCCTCTCCCGACTTAGGTCAGACCCCGATCGGGGACCCCTCCGATTTCCCTGCGGACTCAAAACTTTCGTACCTTGCTAGGTCCGAGCATATGGAGATCGTGCACTGAAAGAGAAATTTAGATATGCAAATTAAAGTGCATGAGGAGGCTAATAATACCAGCTCACCCACCGTGACTGTGCTTATCTTTCAAGGTCTGACCGGGCGCGATATGGAAGTTTCCGCCGACCTAAAAGAGGAAAGGATGATTGTATTTCTCAAATAATACAGTCAGACACTTAACGCCGTTTATGGTACCGACACCGTATAAGGTGCCGGTTCCATATATGGTACCGATACCTTAGGTAGTAGTACCATATAATATATTATGGTACCGGCACCATATCGTCGCCACTATGGTAAAACGAGCCAAGTAACAAAATGGAAAAGTGCGAAAAACTATAGCTAAAGCACCTAAAAACGTTTTGGCGAAGGAACGAAGTCGAAATTGGCTCTGTGTCAGGAGATACAGCCATGTAATCAAAGGCATGTGCAGGGACATCACCAGGTGATCCTGGTAAAATGAGCCAAGTGCTTTGTGCTTTTCCTGTTAGCTGACTTAATTTAACACAACTGACACATGCAGAATGTTTTGAACACCAATTATGTATTACTTGTATTTTAGGTAAAAAATATTTAAACTGATATTGAAGCTAATTCACGAAAATGTAACAAATATTTAAAACGCGATTTTCTCGATTTCCACTTTCTGTTACTTGGCTCCTTTTACCATAGTGGCGACGATATATGGTACCCCTACCTTCGCGTTGTTACCGGTACCGGTACCATATATGGTACCACTCTGCTCAGATTTCGTACCATATTTGGTACCGGTACCATACATATATGGCCATGGGTAGGGGTACCACATAAGGTGAGAGTACCATAAACGGCGTTAAGTGCCTGACTGTATAAGCCAGAAAAGCTTGAGAAGTGGTTGTTTTATAATCCAACTTGTTGTTGATGAGAGCAGTAATTAGTGTTGTTAGGCTCTTTTTTTTTTAAAAAAAAGGCTTTTTTTTTTAAAAAAAAGCTTTTTTTTTGAAGGCCCATTTCGAAAATTTTTTATTTTATTCACAGTATGGAAATTTTGGGGAAAATCGCTGAATTTAGCCTCAGATATACATTAGTAGTGCAGTTCTATCAATTTCTTGCCTATTCTAAGCCTAAAAATAGGTTTTGAAGGGCAGCAGCCACTCTGTGAGCAATGCTGCAGGTAGAATATCGACTCTCAGGCTGGAAGACTATGTTTGAACCAAAGTATCAGCTTTTGTATTTAAAGTTGCTTCTGATGCATCCTTGCATCTCCTACAAGCTATATCTCATGCTAGGAAAAAATTTTGAAAAAAAAATTTCGAAATGAAAAATTTTCATAAAAAAAGCTTTTTTTTGGCTTTCAAAAAAAATTTTTTTTTACAACTGTAGCAGTAATAAAAAAGACTCACCTTTCCCACCTTAACAGTGCCGTAGATTCTGCAGCCCTCATTTTTGTGCTTGGCAAAGTCTCGCACCCAATCGTCGCTTTTGCACTGTTCCACCTCTTCTATACTGTCGAACGCCCAGCCCTTACGGGCATACGCCTCCTTCACCTCCTCGCATGTATTACAGCACCTACAATAATTAGACTCTACCATACATGGGCAAAGGGGGCGGGGCTGAGAGGGTTGCCCCCACCAGGCTCTGACCTACCCCCCTCCCCCACAGTCGTCCGCTTCGCCCCTCAGGAATTTTTTTGAAGAGTTTTGTATAGAAAATTATAATAAAAATTTGCCTGGATTAGGTGTAAATGTGCTCAGAATAGCATATTTTAACATATTTTAATGAAAAACAGGCCAAAAACCTTGAGTTTAGCCAAAAATCGGATTTTTTGGCTTAGCACCCCCTCAGGCGCTCCTACCCCCCTCAGGATTCGGAAATTTACCACCCGCTCAGCCGAAATGCTAGAATTTGGCGTTTCCGATCTACTTCGTTAGATCGGTGCTTTCAGACGCATTTTCGCTCATTTTTGCTCTTTCTCAGCTCTAAACCACTAATCGGCTGCTGCTCAAAACTGTAAAAAAGCACTAATTGCCGCTCAAAGCTAGAAAAGGCTGTTTTACAGGCAATTTGAGCATGTTTAGTGTCAGAAATGATAAAGTATGCTGAAAAGTTAGTTTCTTGGAACGGCTGCAGTAGGGAGAGATCGTCCGAGGGGAGCTGGTTAAATCGGAAGGGGGTCGAGCCCCCAGACCTCCTCCTGTTACATGTATGGGGGCGTGCAAGAATTACGTTTTCCCCATTTTCTGACACTCCTCCCGCTGATAATGGCAAACACTAAATTCCTTACCCCTCCCCTAATTACTGTACGTAATAATTTGGCTACCCCTGACATTTTAATTCTTTTTTGAGAGCCAAAATTTTTGCGTTCAATTCCATGAAAATGACGTTTTTAATAAAATATTAATCTGTATACAGTAATATATTGATAATATTTTTAGTTTTCTTTGTTGATGAGCTACAACTACGTACATGTATGTACGTATAGTCTTAGTTTTACATAGAAGCCATGATTGAGTGGCTTTTTGTTAAAGATGAAACCAAAGTGTTTATCATGGAATTTAGGGCTGCTGCCATATCACTTGACTGATGATCGATAGTCATAAATATTGAATCAATACGTGCTATACCCTTATAAACTCTAAATAAGGGGCCGTCCATAAACGACGTCGTTCCAAACTCCCGATTTTTCGGACCCCCCTCCCCCAAAATCGCCTTGCGTCGAATCAATACAACCACTCTGGGAAGCTTTTCTGTATGTAGAAACGTTTGACAGAATGTGCATAAATCGAAAATATCCTAAAATTCCGAAAAAAGCGACGTCGTTTTTTGCTACCCCGTCCCCCTCCTAGTGCGTCGTCTATCGTCGCATTTCAGCAGACCCCTCCCCCTCTGGAACGACGTCGTTTATGGTCGGCCCCTAAGTTGTCAAAGGGCACTGGTGTCATTTAGCATTTTTAAAATTAGGAAGCTGTGCCTTAAACGGAAGCTACGTACCTTCTCTAATCTAAACGTTCATTTAAGTGAAATTGAGAAAATGCAAGCCCAATGACTTCAAATCCAGACTATTATGTACATGTACTGTACGTACGTCAAAACAATTAAAACTATGGCCACTTCAGTGATTTTCGCACTTCAAAAAATTAGGTAATAAAATGGCCAACCCCTCCCCCACCGAACAAATAGTAATCATTTGCCGAACCCCCTCCCCCTCATGCGATTACGTAATTTTGCACGGCCCCTATGGATTGCAGAATAGAAGAGAAAGTGTGGTCTACCTGGCAGAGAGAGTCTCAGCGCCATAACAGCTGCCACATTTGGGCTTCACCGTATCTAGTTGGCCAGTCTGAGCAGACGTATTTACATTTATCTCTAGAATACCATTTTCTTAGTCCTACAGTACTATTGCAAACAATCAAAACATTTGCCACCATCTGATACCGTACTAAAATGACCATGACAAGGCACCATTACCATACATGTAACAGGTCTTCCGCCGAGGGGGAGGGGGGCTTGAGGTTGGGGGTCGGAACAAGCGGCCAGACCCCCTGACTAGCGATCGACCGGAATTCCGGTTCCGGTTCCGGCCGGAACTGGCGGTTCCGGTTCGGTTCCGGTGAAAAAGGGTACCGGAACCGGAACTTTTTCATTCACTATTTTCGATGGATATTCAGTTACATCAAGTATTATTGCGTCTGTTTAATAAAGTGCGCAGCTCAGTGGGGGCAGTAGAATTTGCATGAATGGGGGAAAGGGCTGCATACTCGCCTTGTTGCTCGATTTTTTATTCAGGGTTGCCAGGTTGGGGGTTTTACCCCCAAATCTGGGGGTATTTTGCCACCATTTGGGGGTGAAAATTTCATCTGGGGGTTGGGGGTACAAATCTGGGGGTATTTGGAAATTTTTTGGGGGTTGGGGGTATTTGCTAAAATTTAGGGGATTTTTTGGGGGTTTCCGGATTTTTGAGAATATTCTTCTTTGGACTGATGATCAAATGTTATTTTTTTACCAGTGATGAATCAAAGTTCGACACATCGTTTGAAAAAATGTAATTTCATCGATCTGTCGACCAAAAAAATCAAGATTTGAACTTCTGCTGATGTTTATAACAGGAATTTGTACACGACGTGCCTATAAATACGTTTCTATAAATTTTGTACCAAATATTGAAAAAGTTCCGGTTCCGGTTCCGGCCGGAACTGGGTGGTTCCGGTTCCGGTGAAAATTTTGGTTCCGGTCGATCGCTACCCCTGACCCTTCTTGTTACATGTATGGCCGGTGCAGTAGCTTACACAGTCAGGCACTTAACGCCGTTTATGCTAAAGCACCAAGACTAAGACTACTGTCACAATATGGTACCCCTACATCGGTGTTATGGTACCGACATCATAATTTATGGCACCCCATGTTCGGGGTACCCCTACCTATGGCCATGGCCCATCATGGGTGCCAGTACATAAACGGAGTTAAGCATACATGTAACAGCTCCGGGCCGACCTGGGGGAGGGGGGTAGGGGGGGGGTTTCCTCAGGTGGGGGGTCGAGGGGGGGTTTCGCCCAGGTGGGGGGTCCCAAATTACAAAAAGCTCCAAAACGCCTAGAAATGCGTTTTTAGCACGCTTTTCTCAGTAAGGACGCTAAAAATCGCTATTTTAAGCTGCCAAATAGCGTTTTAAAGCTAAAAACAAGCAAAAAATGACAAAAAGAGCTTCCAAAAACACCGATTTTTCTTAAATATCAGCAGTGGAAACGCCAAATTCGGTTTCCAAAGGCTTTTCAAGTGAATTTTAGGCTAAAAATTAGTGATTTCTGACCCAGTTTGTTAATACTGGAGCCACTACCAGTACTTGTAATTTTTGGTCAGGAGGAGGGGTCCCTTAACCTGTCTCGGGGGGGGGGGGGGTGAGGGGGGGTTTGGCCTTTCCAGCAGGGGGGTAACCCCCAAACCCCCCTAGTACATGTATGGAGTTAAGTGCTGAATGAGGGAGGGGCTTGGGGCGTCTGGCGCTGGCCGGGGGGGGGCGGGCCTGAGCCCCAATTTCGGGAGGGGTTTTGGCACCAAAAAATGCTCAAAAATCGCAATTTTTGGGCTAAAAATCGTCAAAAATCGCGAAATTTTGGCTGGAATACACCTGAAAAGTGCTGAGAAATTTTGAGAATTTTTGTGGAGGGGGTCGGAAAAATCGTCTCGTGGGGGGTTTCCCCATCCGGGGGGGGGGGTCTGGCCTAAGTCGGGTGGGGGCAGACCCCCAGACCCCCCTGTTTACATGTATGCTTCAATCATTTCTGCTGGTCTCATAACCATACTTATTGAATTACTGAAAAAATTGAAGTTTCCGTTTTCCGCCCCTAAATCTAAGCTTTTTGGGTAATAGAACCGGAACGAGTTGGAATTTTCGCACCAGACTTGCTCAGTATCTACCCAGTTATATTGTTAATTCATCCTGAAAATGTGGGGCAAATCGATACAGAATTGACCGAAAACGAACCGGTTGAGTAAAGTTCAAAAACAGGGGTCACATTTTTGGCCTACACTGTAGTTGGACTAAAAAAGACGTTTACCCTGTTTCTCAGGTCTTTGAGCCAACTCTTTGCCTTCGTTGTCTAGTCGAACTTTCCATACACTGTGCTGCAAATCGCTTTGGTGTTCCCCCGATACGTCCATTACATCAACTGTTAGAACTGAAACGTCCTCTGCAGTTTAAGAGTCCTTGCCAAAAATGTCAGGCAGACAGCGGTGGAAGGAATTTTTTACCTCCCATTATTATTGCCTGTTTTAATTGCCATATTATAAAACTCCAACAGCTGGAAGGGTTTCGCGGCCACTGTGGTGGTACCATACATGGTACCCCTACCTTTACATTGGTAACGCTACCGGTACCATATAAGTACCACTCTGTTCAGATTTCGTACTATATATGGTAGTGGTACCATATATGGTACCGGCACCCATGGTCATGTTAAGGGGTACCATATATGGTACCACTACAGGCCCCGAAAGTGGGAGTACCATATGGTACCGGCACCTTATATGGTGTCGGTACCATAAACGGCGTTAAGTGCCTGACTGTAATAGGACAATTAAAATCAGAAAATAAAAGTCGGGGGGGGGGGGGTAAAAAATTCCATCCGCCGCCCCCATAAGGCAACATGCCTGACTTTTTCGGTTACAAGCATAAAGAAGGTTGCCTACCCCTAATCTTTAGACCAACCCCCCCCCTGAACTGAGACACTTTTGGGCGCACAGCCCTGACTCAAAAATAAACTTAACGGATCTGACTTAACTTTTTGTAGCAAACTTATTCAAAGCAAGAATAATACGCAGATAGGCAGCTTACAAGGGCAGGCAATTTTGGGGAAGAAAACGTCGAACTGAATGTCAACTTTCTCTTCGGCTGAAGTTGAATCGACAAACAGTTCTTCCACCACGTCGGTCTTCAGGTACAGTCGCAATTCTGACACAAACAAAAACGCCATCACAACACCACTGAGCAATGTCACTGAAAAAATAAACCAATAAATGACTACTATGAAACGTGACTAGAACGGGTTCTCGAGAAATGCGCCATGAAGGCACAATTATAGGGATGTGCGTGCCATACATGTAGCCGGTTGTCCGCCGGTTATATAGGACAGAGTTGAGGGCTCTGGGGCTGACGGGGGGTCCAATCCTAAATTATTGGGGAGGAGGTTGGGAAACTACAAATATCGTCAAAAATAGCCTAATTTGGGCTAAAACACAGCTAACAGGGCCATACATGGGCCGGGGGGTACACCCCTCCCCATCGGCCGGCCATACCCCCTCCTACACCCCCCTCGCGAAATTTGCGATTATTTAAGGCAAAATAGGCGTTTTTGGCCTTTTTCGGGGGACCCCCCCAGAGCATACATGTAGCTGGGTTTTCGGCTGGGGGGGGGAATTTTTCTGATCCAAAATAGGGTTTCAGGGCTATGCCCAAAGGGGGTTTCAGCGACCTTTTTTTGGTGTCCAAAAGTGGGTTTCAGCGACCTTTTTTTGGGCTCAAAACAGGGTTTTGAGGACTAAAAATGGGGTAAAAATCCTGTCTGAAGTGCAAAAATACCGTAGTAGTATAGGTTGTCCCCTTTTCGTGCCACCAAGAATTTAGCGAAAAAATGTTTTCGTGCCACCAAGAATTTATGCGCAAAATCCTCGAAAACAGCGTGCTTTTGATAGCACGAAATTTCGATCGGTGGCACGGAAAACTACTCTTTTGGCGGACAGAGAGAATGCGTGGGGTCGCGAGCTAGCGGTAGCGGTCAAAACACGGCTTCGTCCCACATATCGAAAAATCCTCGAAAACAGCGTGCTTTTCGATTGGTGGCATCGGTGGCTCGCATAAATTCGCACGAAAAAACGACAACCAATCCGATTCAAAAACAACATGTAACTTTTTCTGCTTTTAGATGGTCGCGGCGGACAGAGAGAATGCGTGGGGCCGCAAAAAGTTCGACCGATTTATTAAATTGAACAGTAGCAAACAGAGGCGCGGCGATAGCCATCACGAGAGAGCGACGGGCGGATGCTGATAACCGGTTTTAGGCAGCGCAAACTCTCTCTCCCTGTCTCTAATGCTTCCGGCAGAACGAACGCTCCCATTAAACTAAAATTGGACCGATTTATTAAATTGAACAGAGTAGCAAACAGAGGCGCATATCAGAACAAGTTTCAACGCATTGGTTGACCATCGCTTTCATCATCTTCGATCAGATGCATATTTTCGCTTACAAATTGTTTCAACAAGTATTTGCGTTCATCCCAAGCCTTCTCTAGAGCCTCTGCTTCTGGCAGACCGCGCTTTTCATATTGATGAGCATAGTTAGCGATCTCTCTGAAGGTCTCATCGCGATTTTCGAGATAATCGACATAATCAATAAAGTGCTCGATCTGTTTGAAGAGCTCATGCAACAGCTGGCTAAGCAATGGCTCAACCAAAAGCTGTTCAGGATCATAGTTGTCCGGCAAATTCATGTCGCTGATTGCACCATCAAACAGCTTGCTCCAATAAAAATCTTTGTCTTCTTCTACCCCTTCTTCTAGTTCATCATCTGTTTCATTCTCCTCTTCTTCGCTCTCAACTGTTTCATCATATGATTCTTCGCTCTGCTGATCATAATCATACTCACTCTCATCATCATCATACTCACTCTCATAATCTTCAGAATTTATTTTATGAAAGCACGATTCATGTCTACGTCTGTTTGAGCTGGATGAGAACTTTTTATTGCAGAACTGGCAAACTTTATCATCCATCTCTACACTACTCACCACCACCAGCCAGGCATGCAAACCTATGAATGAATAATATGGTATGATTCACGTGATTATATGAATGATCGATTCTGGATCGATTTTGGATCGCTCATGATCGATTCTGGATCGATTCCGATCGATCATCGCAGCAACATGTTTGGACGTGTTTGTGACTCATTATGATGAAATGTTGTGCAATCGTCGAGGTGACGTCATTATGATTGCGAAATTTCCCGGTTCTGCAGCAGACCGTCGTGACGTCATGCGTCTCAGAGTGTCCCCTTGTATACTACTACTATGGTATGAGCCACATGATTATGTGAATGATCGATTTTGGATCGATTTTGGATCGCTCATGATCCAATCCAATCGATCATGAGCGATCCAAAATCGATCCAAAATCGATCATTCACATAATCATGTGGCTCATACCATAGTAGTAGTATACAAGGGGACACTCTGAGACGCATGACGTCACGACGGTCTGCTGCAGAACCGGGAAATTTCGCAATCATAATGACGTCACCTCGACGATTGCACAACATTTCATCATAATGAGTCACAAACACGTCCAAACATGTTGCTGCGATGATCGATCGGAATCGATCCAGAATCGATCATGAGCGATCCAAAATCGATCCAGAATCGATCATTCATATAATCACGTGAATCATACCATATTATTCATTCATAGGTTTGCATGCCTGGCTGGTGGTGGTGAGTAGTGTAGAGATGGATGATAAAGTTTGCCAGTTCTGCAATAAAAAGTTCTCATCCAGCTCAAACAGACGTAGACATGAATCGTGCTTTCATAAAATAAATTCTGAAGATTATGAGAGTGAGTATGATGATGATGAGAGTGAGTATGATTATGATCAGCAGAGCGAAGAATCATATGATGAAACAGTTGAGAGCGAAGAAGAGGAGAATGAAACAGATGATGAACTAGAAGAAGGGGTAGAAGAAGACAAAGATTTTTATTGGAGCAAGCTGTTTGATGGTGCAATCAGCGACATGAATTTGCCGGACAACTATGATCCTGAACAGCTTTTGGTTGAGCCATTGCTTAGCCAGCTGTTGCATGAGCTCTTCAAACAGATCGAGCACTTTATTGATTATGTCGATTATCTCGAAAATCGCGATGAGACCTTCAGAGAGATCGCTAACTATGCTCATCAATATGAAAAGCGCGGTCTGCCAGAAGCAGAGGCTCTAGAGAAGGCTTGGGATGAACGCAAATACTTGTTGAAACAATTTGTAAGCGAAAATATGCATCTGATCGAAGATGATGAAAGCGATGGTCAACCAATGCGTTGAAACTTGTTCTGATATGCGCCTCTGTTTGCTACTCTGTTCAATTTAATAAATCGGTCCAATTTTAGTTTAATGGGAGCGTTCGTTCTGCCGGAAGCATTAGAGACAGGGAGAGAGAGTTTGCGCTGCCTAAAACCGGTTATCAGCATCCGCCCGTCGCTCTCTCGTGATGGCTATCGCCGCGCCTCTGTTTGCTACTGTTCAATTTAATAAATCGGTCGAACTTTTTGCGGCCCCACGCATTCTCTCTGTCCGCCGCGACCATCTAAAAGCAGAAAAAGTTACATGTTGTTTTTGAATCGGATTGGTTGTCGTTTTTTCGTGCGAATTTATGCGAGCCACCGATGCCACCAATCGAAAAGCACGCTGTTTTCGAGGATTTTTCGATATGTGGGACGAAGCCGTGTTTTGACCGCTACCGCTAGCTCGCGACCCCACGCATTCTCTCTGTCCGCCAAAAGAGTAGTTTTCCGTGCCACCGATCGAAATTTCGTGCTATCAAAAGCACGCTGTTTTCGAGGATTTTGCGCATAAATTCTTGGTGGCACGAAAACATTTTTTCGCTAAATTCTTGGTGGCACGAAAAGGGGACAACCTATACTACTCCGTTTAAAACCCTATTTTTGCTTTAAAACGTGGAAAAAACCTTATTTTTTATTTAAAATGTGCAAAAAAAGCAAATTTTGCTTTAAAAAGTGCAAAAAAACGATTTTATTCGATATAATGCAGTTAAAATGCATTTCTGGAACCTTCTTTAGACATTTTTAAACCCAAGTTAGGGTTCCGGAACCCTATTTTGGGCCTCATGAAACCCAAATTAGGGTTCCAGAACCCTATTTAGGGTTTCAGTAACCCAAACTAGGGTTCCTGAACCCTATTTAGCGTTTCAGTAACCGAAATTAGGGTTCCGGAACCCTATTTAGGGTTTCAGAAACCCAAATTAGGGTTTCAGTAACCCAATTTAGGGTTTCAGTAACCCAAAATAGGGTTCCGGAACCCTATTTAGGGTTTCAGAAACCCAAATTAGGGTTTCAGTAACCCAATTTAGGGTTTCAGTAACCCAAAATAGGGTTCCGGAACCCTATTTAGGGTTTCAGAAACCCAAATTAGGGTTCCGGAACCCTATTTAGGGTTTCAGTAACCGAAATTATGGTTTCAGTAACTCAAATTAGGGTTCCGGAACCCTATTTAGGGTTTCAGTAACCGAAATTATGGTTTCAGTAACCGAAATTAGGGTTCCGGAACCCTATTTAGGGTTTCAGTAACCGAAATTATGGTTTCAGTAACCGAAATTAGGGTTCCGGAACCCTATTTAGGGTTTCAGTAACCGAAATTATGGTTTCAGTAACCCAAATTAGGGTTCCGGAACCCTATTTAGGGTTTCAGAAACCCAAATTAGGGTTTCAGAAACCCAAAACAGGGTTCCGGAACCCTATTTAGGGTTTCAGTAACCGAAATTAGGGTTCCGGAACCCTATTTAGGGTTTCAGTAACCCAATTTAGGGTTTCAGTAACCCAAAATAGGGTTCCGGAACCCTATTTAGGGTTTCAGAAACCCAAATTAGGGTTCCGGAACCCTATTTAGGGTTTCAGTAACCGAAATTAGGGTTTCAGTAACCCAAATTAGGGTTCCGGAACCCTATTTAGGGTTTCAGAAACCCAAATTAGGGTTTCAGTAATCCAAATTAGGGTTCCGGAACCCTATTTAGGGTTTCAGTAACCCAAAACAGGGTTTCGGAACCCTATTTAGGTTTTTTGAAACCCAAAACAGGGTTCCGGAACCCTATTTAGGGTTTTTGAAGCCCAAACTAGGGCTCTGGAACCCAAGTTGGGTTTCTGAAACCCTAATCAGGGCTTCTGGAACCCTGTTTGCAGGTTTACAAACCCAAAATAGGGTTTCAAAAAATTCCCCCCCAGAATCCGGCTGGGGGGGGGGGAATTTTCTCCGAAAATCGGGCCTGGGGGGAAATACCCCCCCATTCCCCCCCAACTACATGTATGCCCCAGAGGTCTCCAGAACCCCCTACCCCCCCTCCGGATTTTTCCTGTTTCACAGGCGATTTTAGCAATTTTAGTGCCTGAAATTCTAAAAATTGTAAAAAATTACTCAACAGAAAAAATCGTAGGGGTCGGAAACGTCGTCTCAAGGGATGTGGCCAGACATGGGCAAAGGGGGGGGGGGCTGAGGGGGGGTTTGGCCCCCCCTCAGGCTCTGACCTACCCCCCCCTCAGCCGGCCGCTACCCCCCCCTCAGAAATTTTTTGGAAGAATTTTGTATAGAAAATTATGATAAAAATATGCCTGGATTAGGTGTAAATGAGCTCAGAATAGCTTATTTTAGCTTATTTTAACCAAAAATAAGCCAAAAAACCTTGATTTTAGCCAAAAATCGGACTTTTTGGCTTACCACCCCCCCCCCCCCCCCACACCCGCGCATACCCCCCCCCTCAGCCCCCCTCAGGAATTGAAAATTCTACCCACCCTCAGCCGAAATGCTAGCCCATGTCTGGATGTGGCCTAAGTCGGGTGGGGCAACAGACCACCCCGGACCCCTCTTGTTAAATGTACATATGAATAACAGGTTGGCACTTAACGCCGTTTATGGTACCGGCACCATATATGGTGATGGTACCATTTGTGTTGCCGGTAACTAGGCTAGTGGCACCATATATCGTACCCCCACCTTCAGGGACTGTGGTGGTACCATACCATGGCACCCCCACGTTCGGGGATTCCATATAGCGTTTTAGAGCTAAAAACAAGCAAAAAAAACGATAAAAAGGGCTTCCAAAACACGAAAACATCAGCAGTTGAAAACGGCAAATTCTGTTTCCAAAGGCTGTTAAGCGAATTTTAAGCTAAAAAATTTCTTATTTCTGAACCAGTTTGTTAGTACTAGAAGCTCACAGTCGTTAAAAATTTTTAAAGGCCAAAAATTTTTGCTCTTTTTAATTTTTTGAAAATCGGTTTGAAGGGGTACAGCGTGCTAGTACAGGCACTGACAGAAATATTGTCAAAAAGTCGAGATTTTCCAGGAAAATATTAAAAAATTTCGGATTTGGTGCATAGTTGCCTGGAGGAAGGGTGCGTAGTTACCAACGTTGATTTCTGCGGCTTAAAAACGCATCTGGAGGCTTTCTAGCAGCCTCTAGCAATGTTTAGTAGGTTTTTATTTTCGTCCCCCCCTTGGGCACCCCCATGCATGCACATGCAGCACAGTCATGTCTCGTTAATCCGGACAAGTTGGGACCGGCCAATTTTGTCCGGATTAGCGAATTTCCGGATTGACCAGTCATACAACACGGGGGGAAATTGGGATCTCGCCTAATCTTGTCCGGAAGGCGAATATCCGGATTAACGAGGTTTGGATTAACGAGACATCACTGTAATCGCAATTTTGGGTCGGAGATTCCCTAAATTTCTCTCGGGGTGGGGGGGGGCTTGGCTTTTCTAGCTATGCTTATTCGCACCTTAATGCAAAATCATAAAAAACAAACCAAAAAACATTTGCTATGAAACGTTACCAGGACGGGTTCTCGAGAAATACACTACAAAGTCAACTTTGTCGCATTCACTAAACTCTGCCGCATTTGATGCAAAAAAAAGATTAAACTTAGAGTTTACCTGCACCGCCAGAGAGCGTTTTGATTCTGAAGTCTTCGAGCGGCTTCGAATAAGCATCGAACTGACGAAGTCGGGCCAATAATTGACTCATTATTTCTTTCTATTTTTTCTGATGTTCTAATTAATTAGCTACTTGACCCGTTTTTCTGGCATTCTCTCCGCTCCGATCCGATACTAATAATAGTGCGGTTAATTAATTAAGAATCAATTCACGAAAAGCAGTTAGTATAATAGTATTCTAAAAAATATTTTACACTCTTTAGACATATTGCGTCGAGTACATATTTTTCAATCTTTACATTTAAAGATTATTGGATTAGTAAGTTAAATATTTCCTAAGCCATTATAGAAAGGAGGATTATATTTTTAAATTGAACCTCTATTGTTTGTACACCGCAGAAAATCAAATTATTTACAGGAATTTAGTCAGACATGTCTACAGTTCCAAAGCGTCGAATCAATTTTTCGGCTACAGTATAAAACCTACGTCGACTAGGTCTGCTTGATTGTCAGGCAAACGAGCTGATCTTTGTGCATCAGTCTTATCTTTTATCTTTTTCAGCTGAACATTTCATCTTTTTGGCGCTCTCATTTTAGCCAAAATAATAAGGCAAGCAGTAAGAAAGTATGTCAATCAACATATCACCAACACTCGGCGAATACATTTCTGCTTAAGTTAGCAGCTTCTGTTCGTGTGGAAAGGGTCAACAACAAGAGAATGCGAACAAGAATACCTGTAAAACAAAATACCCATTACTTGCACAATTGTTTGGCAAAAAACCACGCATGTAACAGGGAATCTGCTCCCACCTCGACCGATCGCCCCCTCCCCCTCCTATTTTCTGCCAAGTAATTTTGTGAATAAATTTTTACAATTTTTTCGAATTTCATTCACCACAAGTGCTAAAATCGCCTGTAAAACAGCACTTTTTAGCTGCATTTGATCCCAAATTAGTAATTTTAGATGATTTTAGCCCAAGATTGCGGTAAAAAAATATAAGAAGGAAAGTTAATTACAGTTGTTCTAACAAGTTTGTTAGCTACGAATCCACCACTACAAAAAAGAATGACACAAAAACTCTGCTAACTATAGAGATATTGGCTACTGTTGTTCAGTATTGGATTTTCCGAATGTGTATGTGTAAGTGTATACACATTTACTGTCAAATGTGTATGGTAATTTGTGTATACACATTCACAAAAACAATATGTATTATAATTGTGTATGTATGTGTATTGTACTGAAAATACAAATTTATTGTTCATTTTGAGCCAGAAATGGTAGGAACCTTGGATAGGTTTGAAATTGAGTACTCCATTAGATTGTAAGGCTTTATGAAGATATCTATTGTTTATTACCGCAAAAAAGCACCGAAATTTTACGATTCAATGCATATTTTGAATTCAATTCATATTTTATCGGTTTTTAGTTTATCGATTCAATTCATATTTTATCGATTTTTGCTGATCGAATACATATTATTTGATTACTGCTTGTGTATGGTAATGTGTATCGGAATTTTCAATGTGTATGCAGTGGCGTGTCCATGGGGTGTAGGGTGGGTACACACCCCTTGGCAGTGGAGGTAGGTAGAGAAAGTCTGTCAAAAATAACCAAGCTAATGAATTATGTATCAAAATTGTCTATTTTGTACTCAGAATGCCTCTTAAATGCGTTTTTGAAGGCCAAATTTTCAAAATTTTCTCGCCCTGGTCGGGCAGAAGCCCAACCAGGCCACTTTAAACTACTAAAACTTGTGTAATTTCTGTTAATTTTCGGCCTGAAATGTGTTTTAAACGCGTTTTTGAAGGCAAATTTTGCTAAATTTTCTTGCCTCGGTTGGGCAGGCACTTTCAATATTTTACACCCTCATTTCCGAAATCCCGGATACGCCACTGTGTGTATGTGTGTCTATACACATAGAAAAAACATTGTGAATTTTTTGTGTATGGTAAATGTGTGTACACACAAACAACAGTAGCATTGGTGCAACTGCAAACTATGTATTAGTATGACTGATTTCTGGAAAGTCCTTCAGTTTCTTCAGCCGAAACTTCTTCAGGGGTTGCGGGCAGTACTCTCAGATAAACGGTAACACTAGAGCGTCTGTGAACAACTGGGGGTCGTTCGGAGTTGCCACCGAAGGAGCACTTATGCTTCGGTCTGGCTCTGAAGCTAGCGGTTCTAACGAAGAAGCTAGCTTCAGATCGGAAAAAAATCGATTGACTAGCGCTTGTGAAGCTTTCTCCACTTCTTCTAATCTTCCTTCTACACACCTTGAACAGTCTAAGAAAAGTGGTGCGAAACTGTTCGCTCATCGCTGCGAAGATGAGGAAATTGACCGAACTGTACAGCACTGTGAGCATCTCGAGAAAGTCGGAAATTTGTGAGTAGTGTTTCATATAGTCGTTACCGCCGATACCCGCCATTACATTCAGTAAACTTTGGGGCAGTTCGACCAGAAGCGTCAGTGACATGACTGCCATGGTCAGATAGGTGGTCCGATTAAATCTCTGCCGTCTAGAAGGAGCCTTGTTGACTTTCAGCGAATGACTGCGAAGTGAGCGCAGCTTCAGGGACAAAAGAGCGCTCATGATGGCCAGAAAGAGGCAGGGAATCGTCTTACAGAGCAGTGCAAACCACCAGAAACTGAACTTGAAAAACCAGGGCGTTTTCAGCGCTAGTTGGCTTAGAGAGATTATGTAGGGCTGGAAAGTTAGATTCGACTGTTCGATGGTACACCACGATCGGTTGCTGCGAGGTGAAATCGTGGAGGAGAGGTAAACTGGGGTGCAGAGAGTCTGAAATAGTTCGTCTACTCATACATGTAACAGGTCCGGGTGGAGGAGGGGGAGGGGTCTCCCTCAGGTGGGGATCGAAACTGGATAGTATAGCAAATTTGAAGACTGCAATTCAAACTCACAGGCACTCCGCAATAGAGCAAAAGCAAAATGACGCCTGCTTTGTAGTAGTTGAGCCAGTTGCGGCGTACTGTACGGCCGTAGGAGCTTACAGTAACCAGTCTGACCACAGACAGTGCCACCACATGGTAAATGGCAGTGGTGTGAATGACGATATTCAAATTAACACTCAGCAACAGTCCCAGAACCCAGCCGAATTTCCAGAGTTCTGACTGACAGTGTTGCTCGGCAAAGAGTGAGTTGTAGGTAAAGAAGAAATAACTCTGTAGTAAGATGAACTCGCAGACCGACAGCGAAATCATCAGCACATTGTACGGATTGAATACCTGCAAGTTTGTTTGTTTGCTTGTTAGTCAGTCAGTCAGTCAGTCAGTCAGTCAGTCAGTCAGTCAGTCAGTCAGTCAGTCAGTCAGTCAGTCAGTCAGTCAGTCAGACAGTCAGTCAGTCAGTCAGTCAGTCAGTCAGTCAGTCAGTCAGTCAGTCAGTCAGTCAGTCAGTCAGTCAGTCAGTCAGTCAGTCAGTCAGTCAGTCAGTCTATCTAGTAAATTTGCCCACCCACGCACGTTACGATTAGATTTTTACATCTCGATTCACAAAATCAGCACGACTTGTAGTTTTGACGCTGAACGTGTACAACGGGTACCTAAAGATTCCTTTACTAAGTGCTGAACATGTAAGCCAAATCAATAAACAACTGAGCTAGAGCCAAACGATCGAATGAAGGACAAAACTAATTAACCGCCCATGGGCGCATTTACGGAAAAAAACCCGTTAGTGTTCTTGCTTATTGTTACTGTATGTATTACTGTGCATGTATTAGAATACCGTAACCGGCTAGCGTAGGAACTGACCTGCTTTCTAGTCAAGACCACAACAATCAAGACATGGCTGATCGAGCCAAAAGCGCACAGTACAGTAACCAGTGGCAGATGTACGGTACTGTAAGTTCGCGCGAACTGCGCCAAATACTCGAACACTGTTAGCAACATACGTAGATGTACGGTAGTGCTGTTAGACCGACAGACTCAGCTGCCGGCAAAACAATAATTATATTCGGTTGACGCGCGAACTTTAGGTTGACGCAAATGAGGCTAATTAGTACAGGAAAGCGGCGGTAAGGAACAAAAGTCAGCTAAGGAAAAAAAGGGTTCATTCCAGTGGCCGATTCAGAGCTTCAACAGTCTTATTTGGCTTGCTTGTCGCCCGACCAGCACGCACAGCTGAATGGCAAGTTATTAGGGAGTTGGCTCGCGTTAACATTCCTTTGAGAAGATGCAATCAGACACAGCTAGTCGCCGTCCTAATTAATTTCATTTTCTGCAACTAGGTTGTTTGTAGTTCTATCACATGCAAATACCTATAGAATATATATATATATATATAATATAAACTTCTATGTATAATATACATATTATGTGCCATAGTCCAATTCCATACATGACGACCGAACGGATAACAGTTGTCGTCTGTCTTCTGAAGCCAAATAAGCCTAAGCCAAAGTCAGTCCCTAATTCTATAGTCTAAGCCTGAAATGGTTGTTTGCATAGATCAGGGTTGACCGGTCAGTAACTATTTTTGATTCGACCAGTTGTAATTAGACGAAACGACATTCGGCTAGTTGATCATCGGACGAAATGCATTAGACCACTTCATTTTTCGACGAATACATCGTATCCGGTCACCGGTGGAATCACTAAATCCGGTTACAAACCGCCTTCTAAGCGGACTTTTGACTAAAAATATTGATTTCGGAGCCAGTTTAGAAAATCGCGGACAAAACTCTACGTAGCTCAAGTGCTCAGTATAGTATCCCAGCCTAATATTTTGCTTCCAAATGCTTTGTGTCTTTTGGGACCAAAAATATAGGTGTTTTGTGGATATAAATGGCGAACCAGGCATGAAACGCTGCCCAGGAGGTAGTTATAAGCACTATATTGTATATGCAACTTTTCTACCGCCAATCTGATTTTTGTCTATAATGCCAAATTCTGCTGGTTTTCTAACTGTTTGGAGGCAATTTGGCTTATTATGGGGATTATATTGTACCACGGATGTGAGGTGTGTTTTTTCGGTGTTTTTTTGCCAAAAAAAACGGTTTTTTCCTAGGGGTCAGAAAAAACATAAATCGCAGAAAAAACTCAAGCTAAAAATAGCCAATTTCCGTCATTTTTCTATTAAAAAATGGACTTTTGCGATGTATAATAGGCCATGCAGACTCAAAACTGTTAGAAAAACAACAGAAAAGACCAAATTTGGCATGATAAAACAAAAATGCAAACAGCTGTAAGAAAATTTGCATATAGGGTTTATTGATGGAGCCTGTCAGGCACAGTTGCATCTCTGTTTCATGATTTATATCTATGTAAGACGTGTATTTCTGGTCTGAATAGACTGAGGAAGGTGCTATAAAGCGTTAGGAATCATAAAACCAGTCTAGGATACTCAGAACTTGGGCTGGATTTTTTCGCCATTTAGGAAAAAACCGAAAAAAACTGAAAAAAAAACAGGTCGACGTTTTTTTCGGAAAAATATCCATCCCTAGTGTACACCATAAAAGACCATTCTTTGACTAAAAATGACCAAAAATGGCTATGTTTAGCTTGAGATTTTACCGCAAAATATAATATGTTTTTCCGACTTTTACACTGGGAAAACACAGCTCACTCACATCCCTGTTCTAAAGTAAGCAGTTATCCATACAAAGCGTACTGATAGTACAGTATGTCTGGTGGGTGGTAAACCTTGTTTGTCTAAAGAAAAACAGTAGATATTGCAATCATAGAGGTTCTGATGTACTAAAGAACCTATTTTTACAACTACAATGTTAGGTCGTAATTTAAGCAAACAACTAAACATACTATTCATACTTTCATATAGAGCAAATTTTGTAGAGTGCCATATATAGTACCCTGGTACTATAAATTAATGCAATTTTATTTTCGCAAAACCGTAAGTGCCACATTGGGCCGTCCGTAAACGGTGGTGTTCTAGCCAGAGGGAGTTGGAGGTAAGCAAGAAACGTCGTTTTTTAAGGAACTGTGTTGATTGTGTTATTTTGAATCAGCGTGCGTACATTCTGGCAAAGGTTTCTACGTACAGGAATGTTTCCCAGAGTGGTAGTAGGGATGCATTCAATAATTGATTATACAGTATGGCAACAAGAAATCATCACACTACTGTATGTTATGCATTTTTGCGGGGGGAGGTAAACGGAAAACAATATCGCCTTAGGGCTTCCCAGAAACGACAGGGGAAAGGGTCCGAAAAATCGGGATTTTAGGATTTTGCGACGTTGTTACTTTACCTGGGTACTATAAACAGTACAGTACTATGAGAAAAGCCTACAAAAATCACAGTAAACTCTGACTTTCCTGACTGTCTTCCTTCGGGGGTGTCAAAGTCAGCGAATCCAAAGTTCTGCTCCTCTGCCTCAGCATCACCACACGTTTAGGGGGTGCAGAGACGGGCGCAGGGGCAGCCAGCGACAAGCGTGAGCTGGGGGTAGCCATTTTGGACATCCTCCGACTGCCCACAAACAAACTGCCTTCCGATACAAAGGTGGTGAACGAATGGCTATAGCCGCGGAAAGTGGTCACGAAACTGTCCTTCTGCTGCTTAGCAATCTGTCGCGACTTGCCGAACAGGTGCAGAAAGGCCGACCGAAACTGACCACTCATCAGACAGAAGATGACAAAGTTGACCGAACTGTAGAGAACTGTGAGCATTTCAAAGAAATCCGAGATCTCCGAATAGTAGCGGAGATACTCATTTCCGCCGATCCCCGCCCAGACATTCAAGAAACTTTGCGGCATCTCGACCAAAATCGTCAGACAGACCACCGACAGGGTCAGGTAGGTAGTGCGGTTGTAACGCTTCTTGCGCGCTTTTGACTGTTTGACGTTTTGGGAGCGTCGCTGCAACGAGCGCAGTTTGGCCACCAAAAGCACGCTCATCACGCCCAGAAAGGTACACGGTACGCTCTTGCAGATTATTGCAAACCACCAGAAATTGAATTTGTAGAAGGACCGGTTTCGCGCCAGCTTTGAGACGCTAATCATGTAGGGCGTGAACGAGAGGTTCTGCTGCCAGTCGGACGGACACCACGTTCGGTTACTGTAGGCCTCAACTGTAGAGGAGAGGTAGACCGGCGTGCAGAGCGCCTGAAATGGCCGAAATCGCACTCGGCAACGAAGGCCACTTAAAATATGGAAATTGTGCAAAACTGAGAAAATACTGTACGCTAGAAGAGAGATGAGAATTAAAGTATTGTAGACCACCTAGATACAGTGCAAAATTAGAAAAACTCACAGGAACTGTGATGTAGAGACCAAACAATATCGTAGCCGCTTTGGAATAGGTCAACCAACTTCCGCGGACGTTCTTGCTGTACAACGTGATGGTAAGTAATCGCACGACAGACAGTGCAATCACATGGTAAATTGCAGTGGTGTGAATGACCACATTTAAGTTGACGCTGAACAGTAGACTGAAGACCCAACCGAAGCGCCACAACTCACTGACACAGTTTTTCTCAGCAAATAGACTGTTGTAGGTGAAGAAGAGGTAACTTTGGAGCAGAGTCAGCTGGCACACTGACAAGGAGATCATTAGACTGTTGGTTGGACTCAGCACCTGAACTAGTTGCTATTTGTTTCAGCTAAGTCAAAGCGAAAATTTTTGTACTGCATGAGGGAGAGGAGAGGAGAGGAGAGGAGAGGAGAGGAGAGGAGAGGAGAGGAGAGGAGAGGAGAGGAGAGAGGAGAGGAGAGGAGACGAGAGGAGAGGAGAGGAGAGGAGAGGAGAGGAGAGGAGAGGAGAGGAGAGGAGAGGAGAGAGGAGAGAGGAGAGAGGAGAGAGGAGATAGAAGAGAGGAGAGAGGAGAGAGGAGAGAGGAGAGAGGAGAGAGGAGAGAGGAGAGAGGAGAGAGAAGAGAGAAGAGAGAAGAGAGGAGAGAGGAGAGAGGAGAGAGGAGAGAGGAGAGGAGAGAGGAGAGAGGAGAGAGAGGAGAGAGAGGAGAGAGGAGAGAGGAGAGGAGAGAGGAGAGAGGAGAGGAGACAACATGCTACAACATGACATGACATTGAGGGAAGAGGAAAAAAGGGAAGACTTCAAAACTAAGCCTGAGACATAAAAATTCAAATTTACCTGTCGTCTGGTGAGGACTATGATGATAAGGACTTGACTGATAGAGCCAAAGCAGCAGAGACCAGTGACCAAAATCAAGTGTGCGGGGCTGTAGAGCCTGACAAAACTGACCAACGCTTCAAAAACTGCCGTCATGTTGGGACAGTGAATGCAGCTAGAATCGTCCACATGCATCGATATAGTGATATGTTAGCAAAACCGCCGCTGACGCCGGCTTAATTGAAGCTATTGACGCGTTCTTGATACAGGTTCCGCCATGTCTAATGTAGGCTTTGTTTCTAGCTAGCTTGTCAGCATTCCTATAGTGAACTGCTTGGAGACTCTAGCTAACGGCAATCTGTTATCGCCTGAGTTTATAAGGAATTCGGGCTATGCAGGCACTATTTCTTGCTACCAGGTATATGGGCATAAGACTCAACTACCTAATTGAATTGAAATAGGTAATAAAACTATCCGCATGCATGCCTAAACATATTACTACAAATAATAACAAGTAGGCGGCCTTGACTCAGAGGGGGCTTGGCATCGTACCTGCGATTTTTCAGTGATACAAGCAAGCTTTGTGAAATTTTTAAAACAATTCGGACACTAAAGTTCTCTAAAAACAGCAGTTTCTACAAAAGGAATACGTATTTTTGTAGCCAAAACCGGCTCGGTTTAAAAATTGGTCTCAGCTCTGGCTCAGGCAAATTCTCGCCTTCCAGAAAGATCAAGTGAAGACAAAAAATCTACACTGACTGGAGCAAACCTGACTGAGGCGCACGGACAAAATCAGTCATATCCTCGTTTGTCGCTGGCAATGCAATAAAAGTACAGGCCGAGCAAAGCTAGCAGCAGTGACAAATAAACTCCTCTCGCTCGATGCGTTGGCAAACACCGGGTGGGATTTCGATAGCCGTTATTATTGAGGCTAATTACTTTCACTCAGGTATTTCCCGACCGGTTGGGTAGCTTAGCGCACGCACTTGCAGCAAAGATTAATTGCGGCGAAAAGGGTAGATTGAGCTCGTTTTGAAGGCAACTAACTATGTCAAATGGGAATATAGTTCTGTTGCTTTTAGTTCAGCATAACGCAACCTATAACTGTTTATACTTTCGACGCCAAACACAGACAAAGTAGCTTTGTTAAATGAGCATACATAGTATGTAGGACAAGATTAATTCGACGGTTGGGCTACAGCGGCGAGGCGTTTTCTCTTGCTGTCGGCTTTCGGTGAACTTTCTTCGCAGCAACCGAAGATTCAGGTGGCGCGGTGCGAGTGACCACTGCGAAGAAATGGTTCCTACACGGCTTGCTCATCAACAGCAGAACATAGACATTGTTCCAGCAGTACACGTCTCCAAACACCTCGAACAACACTCTAACAATAACAACAATAACAGCCCATTCTCTAAACAGAACCGCAAGCCAAAAGAAAGACACATAGAGAAACATACAAACAAAAATAATACATCCACTGAAAGCCAGTCTAATTTCGATGGTCCGTTGTTTGTCTTCCTTGCTCTATCTCCTACTTCTCGGCGCCTCTTCCCAATTTTCTGCAGCGCAAGTCCGTACATGCAGGCGATGATTACAACCGAGACCAAACCGGCAACAGCATTTCCCAGTATGTAGTACTAAAATCCTAAATTAATCCTACATTTGGCAGTATAAACGTTAACCTACAAATATCGCAGGTGGGCTCAAGTTAGCGGAAACCGATGAATTGGATTGGTCAAGTTTGGCAACGATTTTTATCCAGGGAATAGGTGCTGGAATAACCAAAGGAACCAGCCATTGGACCAATAGATACCGGTGCACGAAGCTGGGGCGCCATTTCTATGAAAAATAGCATATTTGGCGCGAAATTTAAAAAAATCGCTTACTGCTTCGTAGTGAACTGGCTTTACGACGGCACAGTGTCTGTTGGCAGCTAGTAGAATAGAGCCGATGTACTGTACATACTGTAGATAGAAGTAGAGCATATTTCCCAGACGGAAGTATGCAAATGAGTCCGGTTGGTAAATGAACCAGGTAGGAAGCCAGCCCCACCGAGGGAAAGAGAAAGTGAAATACTTGACCAGTAGCAGTAACAGATCACAGATTCCCATGCTTATAAAGAGAGTGAAAAATGAAGAGTTAAAGGGTGGTTTATTGCGAAATTTGTACAAGGTGAAAAGAAAGATAACATAGAGAATGCTGGACAAAATTGCTAAAAGCAGAAGTGCACCGTCTTTGAGGCTGACCATCGTTGGGCTCGAATGAAGGTGTTAACAACACGCATGCGCACGTAAGTGCAAATATACCCTAAGTAGAACTGGCTTTTATGTCTGCTTTGCTATGACAACGGTGCAGAAAAGGTAGACAGAAAGTGAAAAGAGTATTGTGCTCGAAAAAGCTTTGTCAGTAATTGCACATGATGATGACTTTGTCATAGTCGCTTACATGCACGAGAGACAAGACGCGTGACTTTGTTAGTTCAATGCTAGTTACATTCAACTATAGTTATTTAGCTACATTTAGGGTCCATTTTCACAACGCTGAATGCAGATTTAAGGATTCAAATTTGTGCAGATGCTGTTGTTCAGCTTCAGGAGGTCACTACACACAAAGCTGTCTATGGAGTTTGACCAACTGGAATTGAGCGAAGAAGAACAGCAGAAATCGAAGAAGAGGAAAAAGTGGACTTTGGGATTGCGGAACAATCCAATCCAATCCGATTTGCCCCCCGCAACCGCCTTATGGCCTACGATCAGACTCATGTTCCATTTCGCTACCCCCATCCATGATTCGTCATGTCGGACGTTTCCCTTCTTTTTTTCACTGCCAGCCACTCTTAGCCATGCTGCTGGGTGCCGGTTGTACTGCGCCCTTTTTATGATGAGCCGATGGACTGAACCGGACGCGGTCGTGGACGATCAGAAGTGCAGAAGTAAGTTGAATGGCCGGGCAATAGTAGCCAGAGGGTTGTAGGCTCAGATAAAAGTGCAAGGAAACAGAGTCACGCTGCCTGACAACAGTTCTTCACAGTAGCAGTCGGTGTAGCATCAGTTTTACTAAACACGGACACTAAAGGGAACAAATAGGAATGCAGATGAGCTGTAGACCGACCGCACGGAGCTTGAGTCATCGAACAACAACAAAGAAAAGTGCCAATATGGCCGACAACGCGCAAAAACACACTGGCGGCCGCCATACAACCGCCCACTTGGAATGGCTTAGACGCAGAGTTCTAACACGATAACGCAGCTAGTAGAATTTTGACGCTTAGCGTTAATAATAACAGAGACAACACTAGTATACATAGCACGGGTTAGCAAAACAGGAATTGTGCACGGTCACCAGGAGAGCGGCGGGCGTGTTGATGCCATGATGCTGACAGCTCCAGACCGCCGCCGGTGCCCTATATGCTAGTTGTTAGTTGGTTTCTCAGACAGATTCTGACATTCTATCCTAGATCTTCTTCTCCAATGCGGTATGCTTTGTGGAGCGGCTTCGGTGCTGTGGCAGATCCAGTAGGTTCCCATTTTACCTAAACCTGTACTTGCTGTCACCAGCTTTCGGTGGCCTGGGTGGAGCTCTGTTCTGTACCAACGACCAACTCTTTGCGGCAAGAAACTTGCCGCGCAGGGAGGATGAGTCCATGGTGTTGAGCACAGTGGCTATGTAGTCAAAACCACCACTCCTAACTGTGCCGGCTGATTTGTGGAGCAAGCTAAAGACTTTATCACCACCCTGAAGCAGTGGCTGAAACGTGGATCTGCTTCTCCAAAAGTAGCCTGTTACTCTTCTGGCAGTTATTCTGAACATAGGTCTGATGCTGGTAGTAGGTCAAATGCTTCAGCTACTATGGTCCTAGGCCAGATCAGATGGAGAGATATCTGCACTTCTGCGAAATTCTGGAGAATTAGGCTAATTATTAACCGCCGTTAGCTGACCAACCCAGTAGCTCGACTCCTCCTGGGCATCATCACATGCTGCAAAATGTCAGGTTGTCTAAACTGGACCTGGAAAAAATTTCTGGTGATGTGATGCACTGGTCAGAATTTCGGGATTCCTTTGAAGTGGCAGTTAATCGTCAAGTGCACCTTTCAGATGTGCAGAAATTCAACTACCTCAAGGCTTAGGGGCCGTCCATAAACGACGTTGTTCCAGAGGGGGAGGGGGGTCGGCTGAAATGCGACGATAGATGACGCACCAGGAGGTGGATGTGCGGGGGACATTAGGGCCCAACGCTCAGACCTGTGCGGTGCATTGCGCCACTATGTGGTTCGTCATCTTGGACGTTTCCCTTCTATCACTGCCAGGCATTCTATGCTGTTGGGCGCCTGGTACCAATAGAGTGCCTGGCGCGTTGACGTCATGGTGATGTCAGCTCCCAGCGTCCGCTTGGTCCGCCCTGGGTATGAGAGAGACCCCCAGGCCTAGTCGGTTTCTATGGACAACTCCTGACGTCATTGATCTTCTCCTCCAACATGGCATGCTTTTGGAGTGGCTTCGGTGCAATGGCAGATCCAGTCGGTTCCCATTTTACCTACTCGCTGTAACTAGCTTTCTGTGGCCTGGGTGGAGCGTTGTGCCGGTGACCAACTCTTTGCGCATGAAACTTGCCGCGCCGAGAGGATGAGCGCACGACGTCACGCAGAAACCACTACACCAACTGTGCCGGCGTTTTGGTTGTCAGCAGAAGATTATCGATGCACACAAATCTGCTCTGATGGGAATGGCTCCAGCCTTCAGTCAGTTTGACAAACTTCAGCAGACCTGTGACAAAATAGAGAAACATCTTTGCAGTTTGGAGTCATTGGAACAGGATGTCAACTCACCCATGTTTGTGACCATTGTTCTGTCCAAATTGCCTGGCGATGTCAAACAACAGATTGGTCTTCATCGAGGTAAAGTAGAGGCCCGGACTACCGTTGTCAAGTAAATTAGTTTAGTAATTTACTTACTTTTTAATTTACTTGCACCTCCACAAAATAATTTACTTACTTTTTAATTTACTTTGACCGATTTACCAACAATTTAATTTGATTTTAATTTACTTTCAACTTCTAATTAAATTCTAATTTACTTTTCTATGCAAAAAAGTGCCGAAAATACCACAAAATCACCAATTATATGAGTATGGATTTCTAGTAAACTGATGGCACTATGAATCTAACTCCATCCTTTTGTTAAGCTTCATGTTTTTGGTAAAACCAGTTGTTCAGAAATGCATTATAATTATTTTTTCTAGGAGCAAAGCAACAGATGTAAAGCTTTGGCTAACACTGTAACTTAGGACAGACCGGGATTTGATGGAACAAAGGGGTTTGCATGCATCAGTGCATACATGTATCAGGGAGTCTGGGGGTCTGCCCCCACCCGACTTAGGCCAGACCCCCTGGATGGAGACCCCCGAGACGATTTTCCCGACCCCCTCCAATTTTTCTGGCAGCTAATTTGTTGAGCAAATTTTTGCGATTTTTTACAATTTAAGACACAAAAATAGCCAAAATATCCTGCAAAACAGCATTTTTTAGCTGTATTTCAGCCAAATTAGAGATTTTTAACGATTTTTAGCCGAAAAATTACAATTTTTTTCGATTTTTGAGGGTTTTTAGTGTCCAACCCCTCCCAAAATTTGGGTTTAGATCCCACGGCCGGCACCAGACCCCCAACCCCCTCCCCTTATGCAGATGACCTGTGATGTATGTGATGGTTGCACGAAAACTGTAGCTTCACATTCTATACATAGTATAGGATTCCAATTAAGATTTCAGAGAAAATTGTATTGAATGATCTGCTGCATTGCAGCTGGATTTCCATTCTCAACAGTGAGAGCATATGTACATTCTGTGGTTAAATAAACAGACAGAAAAGGCACAGAATCACACAAAAAATTACATGCGGAGCCAAGACTACCACAGATCGAATACTCAATGAAGCAAATTACAAGTAAATTAGAAGTAAATTGAAAGTAAATTTTTCAGGCTTTTCGATCTAATTTAATTTACTTTTTACTTGCTTCGCCATTTTCGTCAGAGATTTAATTTTATTTTAATTTACTTGCCACTTAATTTACTCTTCGGAAGTAAATTATTTTCGAATTTAATTTAATTTTAATTTTAATTTACTTGACAACGGTAGCCCGGACTCTTTCAGAACTGCGCAGCAGTCTCCAGCTGTGTCTTAACATCAGAGAATCTGCTTCTGCGACCCAACAGTCTCTGTTTCCCACTGGTGGAGGACATGTGCCGCCAAAACAAGCCTTGAAGAAGGAGCCTGGAACAGCCGGTAGCCAAACCTATCAGCCTGCATCTGCTTGTGCCTTAACTGCTTCTGCAAGTGATAGCAGAGGTAAGCAGAAGAAATGGCGCAAATAAACCTGCATTTTCTGTGAGAAGGAGCACTTGTCCGATCAGTACAAGGAATACCCAAATGTGACTGAACGGAAATTAAGAAAGATTAAAGGGCATTGTTTTAAGTGCTTACAACCTGACCATATTATAGCCAAGTTCTGTCCTTGAAGTAGCTACTGTTTGCACTGCAAGGCTGAAAACGATCACCATTGTAGCCTGTGTCCCAGACAGTTTGTATCAAACACTGGAAACCACACAAGTCCGGATCGTTTCCACAGAAACCATCTGCAAGCTTGAGAGTTGAAGCTGAAGAGAAGTCTTTGGCAGCTCCCACGTTGTCTCTGAGTGACTATTTTACGATTGTGCAAACTGTGAAGACAGTAGTGCGGAATCCTGCAAAGCCTAACTAGCAGTTTCAGCTTCATATACTGTTGGATTCTGGCAGCTCATTTCTGAAGGTATGACGCAGAAAGAAAGTTCAGCTGCAGAAAGGACAAACAGAAAAGTTTGGTCTGTCAACCTTTGGAAATGAAGGCGTGACCTCAGGTGAGTACTGCAAGAGTGAAGTTGAGCTTCAACTAGCCAGTGGAAGGTATCAACGAATCGCAGTATACATCTGGCCAGCGAACACTGACCGAACCAATGAAGCGCTCTCTTCTCAGCGCAATGGTCATTGAAGAAATGAAGAAGAACCCGCGCGTAACACCTGTTGTCATATGCTCTAACCTATATCTGTCTTTATAGTGTGTGGAGCGCCGGGCGCTACATAGAGGTTCCTGGGAAAAATGGGCAGGATTATGACAAGGCATTTAAAAAAACGACTGCGACTAATGAAGAATTATATGTCTCATGTATTTCACTACACGTAGCATGTTTTGTTCTTGCTGAGTGGAGAACGTTAGCAAACACCGGGTGGGATTTCGATAGCCGTTATTATTGAGGCTAATTACTTTCACTCAGGTATTTCCCAACCGGTTGGGTGGTTTAGCTTACTTCGTTACGCACTTGCAGGCAGCAAAGATTAATTGCCGCGAAAAGGCTAGGTTGAGCTTGTTTTGAAGGCAACTAACTACAGGGTGTCTCAAAAAAAATGATCACATTTCTTTTTACTGCCATTTCCGCAAATTTTGACCAAATAGGCTGAAATTTGTACCATAGGTGCCAACATTCGGGGAATTTTATGTGTTAAAGTTTGGTGCACTAGGCTTGACTCATTCCCGAGAAATTTAAAAAAAAGTGAAATTTGGTAATTTCAATAGTGAAATCACCGAAAAAATGATCACATTTCTTTTTACTGCCATTTCCGCAAATTTTGACCAAATAGGCTGAAATTTGTACCATAGGTGCCAAAATTCGGGGAATTTTATGTGTTAAAGTTTGGTGCACTAGGCTTGACTCATTCCCGAGAAATTTAAAAAAAAGTGAAATTTGGTAATTTCAATAGTGAAATCACCGAAAAAATGATCACATTTCTTTTTACTGCCATTTCCGCAAATTTTGATCATATAGGCTGAAATTTGGATCATAGGTGCCAAAATTCGGGGAATTTTATGTGTTGAAGTTTGGTGCACTAGGCTTGACTCATTCCCGAGAAATTTCAAAAAAAGTGAAATTTGGTAATTTCAATAGTGAAATCACCGAAAAAATGATCACATTTCTTTTTACTGCCATTTTTCGAGACTTAGACAAAAAATAAGCCAAAAAACCTTAATTCTAGCGAAAAATCGGACTTTTTGGCTAACCATCTCTCAACCACCATCACCCACCGCTACACCCTCCATCCAGCCCCGTCAGAATTTGAAAATTAATCACCCCTCAGCCGAAATGATAGCCCATGTCTGTCAACAGTAATAGTGACAGTTCGTCAGAATTAGAACCTCAATCTCAAGTGGCTTTCCAGCCAGTTTCTGCTTCCAGCCACAACAGACAATGCCTTGTGAAACTGAACATATGCTATCGCACAGCAAAACTGGCTGAAAAGTAGTACCTAATATCCACTCTTAGCTTGGCGGATAAATTGGAGTAGTTTGTTTTGTGGGAGATTAAGAGAAACAAGCGCAAAGACGAAAGGCGGCGGGCGGGCGGAAAATTGTACTGTAAGTATGGCTTGCCATTGAAAGCCATACAGTATAGCTGTTTTACTTCCGACGCCAACCACAGGGTATAGACAATGTAGCTTTGTTAAATGAACATACATAGTATGTAGGACAAGATTAATTCGATGGTTAGGCTACAGCGGTGTGGCGTTTTCTCTTGCTATCGGCTTTCGGTGAACTTTCATCACAGCAACCGAAGATTCGGGTGGCGCGGTGCGAGTGACCACTGCGAAGAAATGGTTCCTACACGGCTTGCTCATCAACAGCAGAACATAGACATTGTTCCAGCAGTACACATCTCCAAACACCTCGAACAACACTCTGACAATAACAACAATAGCAGTCGATTCTCTAAACAGAACCGCAAGCCAAAAGAAAGACACATAGAGAAACATACACACAAAAATAATACATCCACTCAAAGCCAGTCGAATTTCGATGGTCCGTTGATTGTCTTCCTTGCTCTTATCTCCTACTTGTCGGCGCCTTTTCCAAATTTTCTGCAGCGCAAGTCCGTACAGACAGGCGATGATTACAACTGAGACCAAACCGGCAACTGCATTTCCCAGCATGTAGTACTAAAATCCTAAATTAATCCAACATTCGGCAGTATAAAACGTTAACCTACAAATATCGCTGGTATGCTCAAGTTAGCGGAAACCGACGAATTAGATTGGTCAAGTTTGGCGACGATTTTTATCCAGGGAATAGGTGCTGGAATAATCAAAGGAACCATCCATTGGACCAATAGATACCGGTGCACGAAGCTGGGGCGCCATTTCTATGAAAATTAGCATATTTGGCGCGAAATTTAAAAAAATCGCTTACTGCTTTGTAGTGAACTGGCGTTACGACGGCACAGTGTCTGTTGGCAGCTAGTAGAATAGAGCCGATGTACTGTACGTACTGTAGATAGAAGTACAGCATATTTCCCAGACGGAAATATGCAAATGAGTCGGGTTGGTAAATGAACCAGGTAGGAAGCCAGCCCCACCGAGGGAAAGAGAAAGTGAAATACTTGACGAGTAGCAGTAACAGATCACAGACTCCCATGCTTATAAAGAGAGTGAAAAATGAAGAGTTAAAGGGTGGCTTTTTACGAAATTTGTACAAGGTGAAAAGAAAGATCACATAGAGAATGCTGGACAAAATTGCTAAAAGCAAAAGTGCACCGTCTTTGAGGCTGACCATCGTTGGGCTAGCATAAAGGTGATAACAACACGCAAGCGCACGTAAGTGCAAATATACCCTAAGTAGAACTGGCTTTCATGTCTGCTTTGCTATGACAACGGTGCAGAAAAGGTAGACGGAAAGTGAAAAGAGTATTGTGCTCGAAAAAGCTTTGTCAGTAATTGCACATGACGATGATTTTGCCATAGTCGCTTACATGCACGAGAGACAAGACGCGTGACTTTGTTAGTTCAATGCTAGTTACATTCAACTATAGTCATTTAGCTACATTTAGAGTCCATTTTCACAACGCTGAATGCAGATTTAAGGATTCAAATTTGTGCAGATGCTGTTGTTCAGCTTCAGGAGGTCACTAGGTACACACAAAGCTGTCTATGGAGTTTGACCAATTGGAATTGAGCGAAGAAGAACAGCAGAAATCGAAGAAGAGGAAAAAGTGGACTTTGGGTTTGCGGAACAATCCAATCCAATCTGATTTGCGGGGGGGCCTTATGGCCTACGATCAGACTCATGTTCCATTTCGCTACCCCATCCATGATTCGTCATCTCGAACGTTTCACTTCTTTCACTGTCAGGCACTCCTAGCCATGCTGCTGGGTGCCGGTTGTACTGCGCCCTTTTTATGATGAGCCGATGGACTGAACCAGACGCGGTCGTGGACGATCAGAAGTGCAGAGGTAAGTTGAATGGCCGGGCAATAGTAGCCAGGGGGTTGTAGGCTCAGATAAAAGTGCAAGGAAACAGACTCACGCTGCCTGACAACAGTCTTTCACAGTAGCAGTCAGTGTAGCATAAGTATTACTAAACACGGACACTAAAGGGAACAAATAGGAATGCAGGTGAGCTGTAGACCGACCGCACGGAGCTTGAGCCATCGAACAACAACAAAGAAAAGTGCCAATATGGCCGACAACGCGCAAAAACACACTGGCGGCCGCCATACAACCGCCCACTTGGAATGGCTTAGACGCAGAGTTCTAACACGATAACGCAGCTAGTAGAATTGACGCTTAGCGTTAATAATAACAGAGACAACACTAGTATACATAGCACGGGTTAGCAAAACAGGAACTGTGCACGGTCACCAGGAGAGCGGCCTGCGTGTTGATGCCATGATGCTGACAGCTCCCGACAGCCGCCGCCGGCGCCCCATATGCTAGTTGTTAGTTGGTTTCTCAGACAGCTTCTGACATGCTATCCTAGATCTTCTTCTCCAATGCGGCATGCTTTGTGGAGCGGCTTCGGTGCAGTGGCAGATCCAGTAGGTCCCCATTTTACCTACACCTGTACTTGCTGTCGCCAGCTTTCGGTGGCCTGGGTGGAGCTCTGTTTTGTACCAATGACCAACTCTTTGCGCAAGAAACTTGCCGCGCCGGGAGGATGAGCGCACAACGTCGCGCACAGTGGCTTTGCAGCCTAAACCAGCAGCAGTCTCAAGCTGTGTCTTAACATCAGAGAATCTGCTTCTGCGACCCAACAGTCTCTGTTACCCACTGGTGGAGGACATCTCCTGCCAAAACAAGCCTTGAAGAAGGAGCCTGGAACAGCCGGTAGCCAAACCTATCAGCCTGCATTTGCTTGTGCCTTAACTGCTTCAGCAAGTGATAGCAGAGGTAAGCAGAAGAAATGGCGCAAACAAACCTGCATTTTCTGTGAGAAGGAGCACTTGTCCGATCACTACAAGGAATACCCAAATGTGGCTGAACGGAAATTAAGAAAGATTAAAAGGCATTGTTTTAAGTGCTTATGACCTGACCATATGGCCAAGTTCTGTCCTCGAAGTAGCTGCTGTTTGCACTGCAAGGCTGAAAACGATCACCATTGCAGCCTGTAACCCAGACAGTTTGTATCAAACACTGGAAAGCCAATCAAGTCCAGATCGTTTCAACAGAAGCCATCTGCAAGCTTGAGAGTTGAAGCTGAAGAGAAGTCTTTGGCAGCTCCTACGCTGTCTCTGAGTGGTTATTTTACGATTATGCAAACTGTGAAGACAGTAGTGTGGAATCCTGCAAAGCCTAACCAGCAGTTTCAGCTTCATATACTGTTGGATACTGGCAGCTCACTCAAGAGTGTTCATTTCTGAAGGTATGGCGCAGAAACTTCAGCTACAGAAAGAATGAACAGAAAAGTTTGGTCTGTCAACCTTTGGAAATGAAGGCGTGACCTCAGGTGAGTACTGCAAAAGTGAAGTTGAGCTTCAACTAGCTAGTGGAAGGTATCAAGGAATCGCAGTATCTGGGCAGCTGAACACTAGACCAAACCGATGAAGCGCTATCCTCTTAGTGCAATGGTTCATTGAAGAAATCAAGAAGTACCAATTGTGTAAGCGCACCCGCGCGTAACACCCGTTGTCATACATATAACCATACTCTAACCTATATCTGTGTTTATAGTGTGTTGAGTGCGGGGCGCTACATAGAGGTTCCTTGGAAAAATGTGCGGGATTATGACAAGACATTATAAAAAACGACTGCGACTAATGAAGAATTATATGTCTCACTACACGTAGCACGTTTTCTTCTTGCTTAGTGGACAACGTTAGCAAACACCTGGTGGGATTTTGGTAGCCATTATTATTGAGGCTAATTACTTTCACACAGGTATTTCCCGACCGGTTGGGTAGTTTAGCTTACTTTGTTACGCACTTCCGATCCGATCCGATCCGATGTGGCATGGGGCCGTACGATGTACAGCCCTACGATCAGACCTGCACGGTCCATTTCGTTACCCCTGATATCGTCATCTTGGACGTTTGCCCTTCTTTCACTGCCAAGCCACTCAAGCCACGGTGTTGGGCGCCAGGTACTAAGAGAGTGCCTGGCGTGGTGACGTCATGATGCCGACAGCTCCCAAACGGCCGCCGGGCCAAGTGGCCAAACCGGTATTGGCCTTATTGCTGGTTTCTCAGACGGCTCCTGACGTCGTTGATCTTCCCTCCAACGCGGCATGCTTTTTGGAGCGGCTTTCGGTGCAACGGCAGATCCAGTTGGTTCCCATTTTACCTACTCGCTGTAACCAGTTTTCGGTGGCCTGAGGGGAGCTTTATGCCGACGACCAACTCTGCGGCAAGAAACTTGCCGCGCCGAGTGGATGAGCGCACGACGTCGCGCACAGTGGCCATGCGGCCTAAACCACTACACCAACTGTGCAGGCTGTTACGCACTTGCAGGCAGCAAAGATTAATTGCCGCGAAAAGGCTAGGTTGAGCTTGTTTTGAAGGCAACTAAATATGGCTTTTAGTTCAGCAGAATGCAACCTATAGCTGTTTATACTTTGGACGCCAACCACAGGGTTTATACAACGTAGCTTTGTTAAATGAGCATACATAGTATGTAGGTCAAGATTAATTCGATGGTTAGGCTACAGGGGTGTGGCGTTTTCTCTTGCTATCGGCTTTCGGTGAACTTTCATCACAGCAACTGAAGATTCAGGTGGCGCCGTGCGAGTGACCACTGCGAAGAAATGGTTCCTACACGGCTTGCTCATCAACAGCAGAACATAGACATTGTTCCAGCAGTACACGTCTCCGAACACCTCGAACAACACTCTAACAATAAAGCCCAATCCTCTAAACAGAACCATAACCCAAAAGAAAGACACATAGAGAAACATACACACAAAAATAATACATCCACTCAAAGCCAGTCTAACTTCGATGTTCCGTTGTTTGCCTTCCTTGCTCTTGTCTCCTACTTCTCTGCGCTTTTTCCAAATTTTGTGCAGCGCAAGCCCATACAAACAGGCGATGATTAGAACCGAGATCATACCAGCAACCGCATTTCCCAGTATGTAGTACTAAAATCCCTAAATTTATCCTGCATTCGGCAGTATAAAACGTTAACCTACAAATATCGCAGGTATGCCCAAGTTAGCGGAAACCGACGAATTAGATTGGTCAAGTTTGGCGACGATTTTTATCCAGGGAATAGGTGCTGGAATAATCAAAGGAACCAGCCATTGGACCAATAGATACCGGTGCACGAAGCTGGGGCGCCATTTCTATGAAAATTAGCATGTTTGGCGCGAAATTTAAAAAAATCGCTTACTGCTTCATAGTGAACCGGCTTTACGATGGCACAGTGTCTGTTGGCAGCTAGTAGAATAGAGCCGATGTACTGTACATACTGTAGATAGAAGTAGAGCATATTTCCCAAATGAGTCGGGTTGGTAAATGAACGAGATGGGAATCCAGCCCCACCGAGGGAAAGAGAAAGTGAAATACTTGACGAGTAGCAGTAACAGATCACAGACTCCCATGCTTATAAAGAGAGTGAAAAATGAAGAGTTAAAGGGTGGCTTTTTACGAAATTTGTACAAGGTGAAAAGAAAGATGACATAGAGAATGCTGGACAAAATTGCTAAAAGCAAAAGTGCATCGTCTTTGAGGCTGACCATCGTTGGGCTAGAATAAAGGTGTTAACAACACGCAAGCGCATGTAAGTGCAAATAAACCCCCAAGTAGAACTCGCTTTCAATTCAAGTCTGCATTGTTATGACAACGGTACAGAAAAGATGGATGGAAATTAAAGAGAGTATTGTGCTCGAAAAACTTTGTCAGTATATTGCACGTACTGATGATTTTCTCACAGTTGCTTTCATGCACGAGAGTCAAGACGCGTGACTCTGTTAGTTCAATGCCAGTTACATTCAACTATAGTCAGCTACATTTGGAATCCATTTTTTCACCGCACTGAATGCAGATTTCAATTTGTGCAGACAATGCATACAGACTAACCTCGCTGTAGTATGCGCTACATAAAAGGCAGGCACAGTTGGTGTAGTGGTTTAGGCCGCAAACACGCAGTGTGCAACGTCGTGCACTCGATCCGACCCGATGAGATCCAATGTGTGGGGGGCACCTTACCCTACCTATGTGGTCCATTTCGTGACCCCCCGTGGTTTGTCATCTCGGACGTTTCCCTTCTATCACTGCCGGCCACAGTGGCGTATCCAGGATTTCGGAAAGGGGGGGGTGTAAAATTTTGAAAGTGCCTGCCCAATCAGGGTAAGAAAATTTAGCACAATTTGCGTTAAAAAACGCGTTTAAAACAATTTTCAAGCTTAAAATTGACAGAAATTACAAGTTTTAGTAGTTTAAAGTGGCCTGGGGCCAATTTCTCACCTTACAAGTAAAATGTCAAGTACAATACAAGTCAAGTACAAGTACAAGTCAATTGCAAATAAAGTAAAAGTCTGTATCTCACCTCACAAGCGTTTACTTGACATTTACTTGTAATTGACAACAACTTGATAAACACTTGACATTTACTTGACAATGCCTTCGGCGGCTGACAATGGCCATTTTACAGCTGATTCCGTCTGACTACTCACGGTAAACAATAAGGACGAAGCTTACTGGAGTACGGAGGGTTGACTGGGTGGGATACAACAAGTAGAATTGCCATGTTTACTCTGTTAAAAGGAAACGTTTACAAATCGGCATGACATTATGTTGAACAGTTTAACGCTCGTATTCGTCCTCGAAATTTGTTTGTCTATGACTTCAGTAGACTTTGAGGTCGCGCTAGCCTTAGGGGCTTTGCGGTTCTGGGTCATTCGTTGACTCTGACTAACCCAAGAAAATTGGTTGATGCTTCCAAATTTTTACCCTGACCGCCCGGACCTATTTTCTGGCTAGTGATGCTAACTGCGTTAAATAGTATTTGATTTCCGTTGGTACTAGTTATCGACACGTTTACTTTTCATTTCGATGCATGTTGTTTGCTTTTTATCCGTTAGTTTTGTGTTTCGTTCTCACTTGACAACCATTTATCGGTCGCAAGAGACTGATAAAATTTTACAAGTCAAGTGGAGAAATTTGATAGGTGAGAAATTGAACACTTGACATTTACTTGACATTTACATACTTGATATTCACTTAACATTCACTTGTAAATTGGCCACTTGACTTGTAATTGACTTGTACTTGACTTGACAATTTTCAGAGGTGAGAAAGCTAAAATTGACAAAATTTATCAAGTTTGCTTGTTTTGTCAAGTACAAGTCAATTACAAGTGAGGTGAGAAATTGGCCCCTGGTTGGGCTTCTGCCCGACCACGGCGAGAAAATTTTGAAAATTTAGCCTTCAAAAACGCAATTAAAAGGCATTCTGAGCACAAAATAGACAGTTTTGATACATAATTCATTAGTTTCGCTTATTTTTGACAGACTTTCTCTTCCTACCTCCACCGCAAAGGGGGTGGACCCACTCTACACGCCCCTGGATACGCCACTGCCATGCTTTTAGGCGCCAGGTACTAAGAGAGTGCCTGACGTGATGACGTCATGGTGATGTCGGCTCCCAACGTCCGCTTGGTGAGCCCCTGGTGTAAGAGAGGCCCCCAGGCCTAGTTGGTTTCCATGGACAACTCCTGACGTCATTGATCTTCTCCTTCAACGTGACATGCTTTGGAGCGGCTTCGGTGCAACGGCAGATCCAGTTAGTTCCTATTTTACCTACTAGCTGTCACCAGCTTTCGGTTCGGTGGCCTGGGTCGAGCTTTGTGCCGACAACCAACTCTTTTGAACAAGAAACTTGCCGCGCCGAGAGGATGAGCGCACGACGTCGCGCACAGTGGCTTTGCGGCCTAAACCGCTACCCAACAATGAATACAAAAGAATTTGCGCTTGAAGTTGCGAAAACCGTTTTCGGACCATATTTTGGCCGTATTTTTGTATTTTCTAGACGGCGCAGCCGGACGTACCTTGCCCATCCCTATAACTAGCATTGAATTAACAAAGTCATGCATCTTGTCTCTCGTGAATGTAAGCAAAAAACTATGACAAAGTCAGCAACATGTGCAATTAATTACTGACAAAGCTTTTTCGAGCACAATATTCTCTATTTTCCGTCCACTTTCTCTACCATCGTTGCCATAGCAAAGCAGACATGAAAGTGAATTATGCTTGGGGGTATATTTGCACTTTATGTGCGCTTGCTTATTGTTATCACCTTCATTCAATTCCAACGATGGTCAGCCTCAAAGACGGTGCACTATTGCTTATAGCAATTTTGTCCAGCATCCTATACGTTATCTTTCTTTTCACCTTGTACAAATTTCGCAAAAAACCACCCTTTAACTCTTCATTTTTCACTCTCTTTACAAGCATGGGAGTCTGTGATCTGTTACTGCTACTCGTCAAGTATTTCACTTTCTCTTTCCCTCGGTGGGGCTGGATTCCCATCTCGTTCATTTACCAACCCGACTCATTTGCATATTTCCGTCTGGGAAATATGCTCTACTTCTATCTACAGTACGTGCAGTACATCGGCTCTATTCTACTAGCTGCCAACAGACACTGTGCCGTCATAAAGCCAGTTCACTACGAAGCAGTAAGCGATTATTTTAAATTTCGCGCTGAATATGCTAATTTTCATAGAAATGGCGCCCAAGCTTCGTGCACCGGTATCTATTGGTCCAATGGCTGGTTCCTTTGGTTATTCCAGCACCTATTCCCTGGATAAAAATCGTCGCCAAACTTGACCAATCTAATTCGTCGGTTTCCGCTAACTTGAGCGTACCTGCGATATTTGTAGGTTAACGTTTTATACTGCCAAATGCAGGATTAATTTAGGATTTTAGTACTACATACTGGGAAATGCGGTTGCCGGTTTGGTCTCAGTTGTAATCATCGCCTGGCTGTACGGACTAGCACTGCAGAAAATCTGGAAGAAGCGCAGAGAAGTAGGAGATAAGAGCAAGGAAGACAAACAACGGACCATCGAAGTTAGACTGGCTTTGAGTGGATGTATTATTTTTGTGTGTATGTTTCTGTATGTGTCTTTCTTTTGGCTTGTGATTCTGTTTAGAGGACTGGGCTTTATTCTTAGAGTGTTGTTCGAGTTGTTCGGAGACGTGTACTGCTGGAACAATGTCTATGTTCTGTTGTTGATGAGCAAGTCGTGTAGGAACCATTTCTTCGCAATGGTCACTCGCACCGCGCCACCTGAATCTTCGGTTGCTGCGAAGAAAGTTCACCGAAAGCCGATAGCAAGAGAAAACGCCTCGCCGCTGTAGCCCAACCATCGAATTAATCTTGTCCTACATACTATGTATGTTCATTTAACAAAGCTACATTGTCTATACCCTGTGGTTGGCGTCCAAAGTATAAACAGCTCTCCGTTGCGTTATGCTGAACTAAAAGCAACACACATCTATTCCAATTTGAGATAGATAGTTGCCTTCAAAACAAGCTCAACCTAGCCTTTCGCTTTCCTTTCGCCTATTCCTTTCAGACTCTGGCGCTAACAGACTGTTGTTAGCTATAGCCTGTTCAAAAAAATAAGCGACCTTGCGGTTTTTTGCGAATAACTGTTTTGGGAGGCCTCGGAGCGACTTAAGCCTTAAGTTGTAGACAAGGTCAAGCTCTGGTCAGCGGTTAATGCTAATCTGCGCTACGTTTACTCTGAACACTAATTTGCGCAACGTCAAAAAACGAGCTTTTTTCCTAATTGCCATGAAAATGAGATGACTGCATAAGTTGATTCTAGAATCCTTGGCAACTAAAATGATGCCGTCATGACGTGTCTAAGCGAACCGATCCGGAGATATGGCCGGCCAAAGTTACACAAAAATCGCGAAAAATGGCGTTTTTTGAGAATTTCACAAAATAGGGGCGGAAACATATGCAGACCGACAGATTTGCCTAAAACTTCCTAAATGGGGTATTCTTGATGCCTAAATCGATTCTGACTGTTCCCGACCTTGAAAATCTCACCCTGATACTGTAATTCGGCTCCCAAAGTGAGGTAGTCATATGAGATTGAGCAGTCGAATACCATTATAAGCATCCGCAATCACTTTTAGGCGTTTGCGAACGTCCACCATTACAACAGTGCTACTTCTGACATGCAAATTTGGAAAATTTGTGTTACAATACAACTCCGTTTTCTTGAAGCTTTATCACCCCCTTATTGGAAGCCGAATTTCAGTATCAGGGTGAGATTTTCAGGGTCGGAAGTGTCATAATCGATTCCGGCAGTCAAGAATACCCCATTCAGGAAGTTTCAGCCAAATCCGTCGGTCTGCCTATGTTTCCGCCCCTATTTTGTGAAATTTTAAAAAACGCCATTTTTCGCGATTTTTGCAAACTTTGACCAACCATACGTATCTCCGGATCGGTTTGGCCTAGACACGTTATGAAAGCATCATTGCGGTCGCCAAGGACTCTAGAATGGCCGCGTCGTTGGCTCAGTGGGTAGCTTGCTGCCTCTGAGTCACGGCGGCCCCTGCATCCCTAGCGGTTGTAGTGGTTCATCCTCTCGGCGCGGCAAGTTTCTTGCTGCAAAGAGTTGGTCGTCGGCATAAAGCTCCACCCAGGCCACCGAAAGCTGGTTACAGCGAGTAGATAAAATGGGAACCAACTGGATCTGCCATAGCACCGAAGCCGCTCCTACAGCATGCCAACTTGGAGAAAGATCAATGACGTCAGGAGTTGTCCACGGAAACCAACTACGCCTGGGGGTTTCTCTCGCACCAGGGGCGGACCAAGCGGACGTTGGGAGCCGACGGTGTTGGTGCGATACGCCGACTAATTAGAAAGGTGCGATACGCCGACTAAGGGGTGCGAAACGCCGACTCAATAAACCCCGCCTACAATTGGGTGCGTTGCGCCGACTAAAGAGGTGCGAAACGCCGACTGTCTAATGACACACAATTTAATACATACGTACAATGTAGCACGTGCATAAAAACCAAGAAATGTGTACAAGAACACTTAATAAAGAAATCAACACAAAATGGCAGCTCACACGTACATACAGTAGGCAGAGTAGGTATAAAATACAATTTTTAAAGCTGAGCATACACAGGCGCCTGCACCTCTTGCGGCGGAGCAGGAAAGACCCACCAAAAGTCATCGGCATCATTTTCGGGCTGATCATGACCAAAATGTCCGTCTATGCCCAGACAGTACGCCATGTGGCTGGGATAACGGGCAATTCTGGCATTGATTTCTGGTAGCGGCCGCCACTGTTCGTTTGCTAGGAAATCAGTGAATCTGAAAGTGCTAGTCCTCTTTTGTTCTGAAAATTAGTTCAATACATAAATACACATCGTTTTCGAAAAATGGAACTGGCAACCAATGACTCGTGACAGAGGGAAGGTCGCAATCCAGGCATTAATTGCTGCGGTTTCAAAGTCAAAGTGCGCTGCGCCCAACGCGATTGGCAAATGGCTCTTGACCTAGAATGTATATGAACAGCTGCCCTTCTCTGACGGTAATGGACGGCAGCTTAACAACAAATACATAACTAAAAATGGAAATGCGACAAACGTTAAAGTGCAACTTACACTTTGACCTCTTCCCTCTCTATCCTTTATTTGGGGGCAGTTACTGCATACCCAACACTCGGTTCCATCATGTTTCTTGCTTCGCCGTCGCCACCGGTGGACTCTCCCAGGATGGAGCTCACTATCTGTTGCAATACAGTTTGCATCCTTTTTACTTTTACCATACCGCACTGGGCCGAAGTGCGCAATCGCGGCGTTTAATGCACTATGTGTACTGGCAGTTATGGCTTTACTGACAGTTACTGATTTCAGAGCCAATGTTAGTGGAATGGAAATTTGCAAGGCATCTCTTGTTTTACTCAGATAGTGGCGTATAATGTGCCACAATAGTGAAGCTTTCAAAACTGGCGCCTTCCTACTGCACTGGCAGTCGGCGTATCGCACCTGCTGTGGTCGTATCGCACCTGTCAATCAAGTCGGCGTTTCGCACCTCTCTGATCGGCGTATCGCACCGGTCGGCGTATCGCACCTCTCGATGGGCAATTAAGTCGGCGTATCGCACCTGAATCGGAGCCGACATCACCATGACGTCAACGCGCCAGGGACTCTCTTAGTACCTGGCGCCCAACAGCATGGCTAGAGTGGCTGGCAGTGATAGAAGGGAAACGTCCGAGATGACGAAACCACGGGGGTTGCGCAATGGATCGCAAGGTCTGAGCGTAGGGCTGTAAAAGCCCCCCGCACATCGGATCGGATCGGACTCTAGAATCGAACCACCAATCTGGTTACTTTATCAACACGAAGATAAGGTTGTTAAAAACAAACACAGTCCAACCAATCACTTGGCCGGACAGAAGGAGGTAGGCAGGGCCGATTGACCGGCTACTCACCCACCATAGCGTGTCTAAGATAAACCAGTTACATACCGGCTCCGTAAATAATTACCCCACTCTAGAGAAAGCAAACCTTGTTTAAAAGAACCAACAGTACGTTTAGTTACAACATGTTCAGGTAGGTCGTTCCAAATCGAAACAACACGGTTAGCAAAGTAATACTTACGTGCATCTGTACGCGAAAATTGAACATACAGCTTAAGGCAGTTACCTCGAGTACCTTGAACCCTAGCAAACTGAAAGAAACTACAGTATTGGTTCTAGCTGGCTGTATGAATAAACTTATAATACCACTGCACCAACTGTGCCGGCCCCATCAACAGTAGTCGGATCGGATCGCAACACTGCTCTGGTGGTCAAAAGCATTTTACACCGTGTGAAATGTGTGACTAGCTTCTGAAAGAGTTTATCTACCGGGTGTCCCAAAAAAAATGACAACATTTCTTTTTGCTGCCATTTTCGCAATTTTTGACCAAATTGTTTGAAATTTGAAACATAAGTGCCAAAAAAGTGGGAATTTTATGTGTTAAAATTTGGTGCATCAGGATTGACCCAGTCCTGAGAAATTCAACAATATACAAAATTGAGAAATTTCAATTAAATGTAGAACAGCATCAAAAATGGAAACTTTTCTTTTTGCTGTATCTTCGTTAATTTTGGTCGGAATTGGATGAAATTTTGAATATATGCGCAGAATAACGGGTGGATTTGTAGATCAAAAGTTGGCGCATGAACCCAGCCCAGTTCTTGACATGAAAAAATCCCGATCACAATACAACGACACCATTGATTTTCGCGCCCGTTAGCTGTAATGAAGCTTCTGTAAGCGTAATTCAGTCTGTCACCCCAAACATGCTAAGAAATGTTTATGATGCTTATGGGAAACGGTTGCAGCAGTGTATTAACTCAAACGGAGGTCATCTGGATGGTGTTCTTATTCCTTAGTTCTCAGAGTTTGCACGTTCTTCATTTTTCTGCAGTAAAAACGCTTTAGTTTCCAAGTACTAGCGATATGGACTGATTAATGCCAGAACTTTTGACCTACAAAACATCTGCGCATATATTAAAAATTTCATCCAATTCCGACCAAAATTAAAGAAGATACAGCAAAAAGAAAAGTTTCCTTTTTGATGCTGTTTCTACATTTAATTGAAATTTCTCAATTTTATATATTGTTGAATTTCTCAGGATTGGGTCACTCCTGATGCACCAAACTTTAACACATAAAATTCCCATTTTTTGGCACTTATGTTTCAAATTTCAGACAATTTGGTCAAAATTTGCGAAAATGGCAGCAAAAAGAAATGTTGTCATTTTTTGGGACACCCTGTACTAGTTGACACTCACACACAACACACAAACACACATACAGACGCAACCACTCGATAACTCAACGATACAAACACTCTCTGAATCACGCATTCCTTCATCACTCCCATCACGGATGTCGACTGGGCCTCATCTGTGCCTGACAGCCGTGGAACAACGAACTCTATTGATCTGCTCCACTCCACCTCTGTCGACTCGGTCTTTTGCGCGCCACGTTTCGGCCCTTCTGCGCCTTGGCCCTCAACCGGTCGGTCACTTGTCATCGGCGTAACGGAATTCCATCTCCTACGAAGCCAACTCAAATGAACTGTCATTCTTCTCCTCCTCTGTCCTCTTCTTCTCACTCTCCTTCTTCCTCTCACTCTCCTCTCTCTCCTTCTACTCTTAATCCTCTTCATCCTCTTTCTCCTCTTCATCTTCCACCGTCTTCTCATCTAACGTGGGCACATATATGCCTACTTCGTTTGTATATGTATATGTATATGTATATATACAAATGCACATTAGTTTGTATATGTATATGTATATATACATATACAAACAAAATTTCAATACAGTCATGTCTCGTTAATCCGGACAAGTTGGGACCGGCCAATTTTGTCCGGATTAGCGAATTTCCGGATTAAGGAATCAAAGCTAAAACACTGTTTTTCGGGTTGACGGCCTAAATGACAGCTTTTTGTCAGTTGCATATCAGATTCTGGGTCTGTACTACCTAATTAAAACCCAAAAACTTATTTCAGTTGATTAAAGCTCCTAAAAAGGCAAAAATAATCACATTCTGACTCAACGAAAAGCATTATTCAATTGAAAATTCTCACCTGAATCGAAAAATTGCGCATGGATTTTGTCCAAATTAACCAAATCCGGATTAACGAATCACTTTACCATACAAATTTCGAAGTTGGTACCTCAAATCTTCTGTCCGGATTAACGAATCCGGATCCGGATTAACGAGTCGTATAACATGGGGGAAAATTGGGACCTGGCCTAATCTTGTCCGGAAGGCGAAAATCCGGATTAACGAGGTCCGGATTAACGAGACATGACTGTATTGCATATTTTTTGTATATTTGTATATTAAGGATATTATAAATTTTCTGCTGGAAAGCATGATTTCGACAAACCAGGTGGGTTAGGGGTACCATGACGGGTGTCATTGTCATATGGTAGGGCGTTGTAGGGCTAGCCAACATGAAATATTCTCAAATTGCATGAGTGTATTCCGATTTCAGGCAGTTCTCCCAACCGGTGCGAACTCTATTAAGTGATACTGCCCTCAGTCTAAGATTTTTACCAGCTAAAATTTATGTTGTTGCTAAAACCCAGGCTTTTTAGGATCTGTAATATCAAGAATTTTTTTGTGCGGTATGGGTAAGTCACCGGTGGTCGAAAATCTTTAAGTAATACAAATGCTAGCAACAAATTCAAACTTACGCTTTAGGTACACCCCTTAGTTTTAGGTTAACAGGTATGTTAAGGCTTAGGTTCTGGCTTTAGTCTTCGATTCAGGCCTACTAGGCTCGTACATAGTGAAAGAATTGTGTATATAGCCCGTCCGTCTAGTCTGTATAATCATTGTTTGTTAGTGTAGTTACAATAAACTTCTTCATTTTGGTGCCTCATAGACCCGGGATTGAATTGTTGTGCTGTGTTTCGCGTGTCACAACCCACTCACCCTCATGTCTCAAGTTCTACTGTTCCGATGCTCACTCCGATGTTGTCTCAACTCATCTCAACCCCATCATGTGCACCCTCATCGATTCTCCGTTCGTTCACCTCACTCAACCCCCACCGCATGCAGCCTCCTCGATTCCTGTTCAACCGCGTTTCCGTCTCCCGACTCCACCCCATTTCTCCATCTGCGGGCAGGATCAGGGTCGCCGCAAAGCATTTCTCCCATGGTTTCTCTCATCTTCACTCATCACCCCGATGCTCAGCTTCACTCATCACTGCCTCGTTCCTCACCCCGTGCTCAAGTCCCGTGCTCAAGTTCATCGTCAACCCGTTCCCAGTTCTCGAGGTTCCCGCTCTCCTACTTCTTGTGTTTCTGGACGATCGTCAGGCGCAGATGTAGCCCCGGTTCAACAACGAAGACGCTCGTCCGAGGGGGAGTGATGAAAGAATTGTGTATATAGCCCGTCCGTCTAGTCTGTATAATCATTGTTTGTTAGTGTAGTTACAATAAACTTCTTCAATAGGTATTGTTTTAATTTAAGCAGAAATAGCCCCTGAAATCGTTATTATGCATCATAGGGAGAATGGATGAACGCATTTATCTGAAAAAATAATAACACGTTTAAAACTGGGATAAAACGAAAAGGGAAACGTGCGGGATTCGATTATCAATTTCGTCTTTGAGTGTGCCTACTATTCCATTTTTTCGTTTCAAACAGCAAAACTCATTGCGAAATACTTCTAAAACGAAGATGAATAATATTTGGTCTTAATGCAGACGAGACTAAACCGCAAATTTAACAAATTCTTCTGGAAAAGTTGAAGACATATAGGCTCAAAATACAAAAACACCTGAAGAAACTGTAAAAATATCTCAATTACCATACGAAAGTAGCCAAAATGTGCTAAACTACTTACTGCAAAAATATACAAATGAAAATATACAAACCGTTTGTATATCAAGTCTGTTTGTATATGTATGTTGCATATTGCATCAACAGTCCGTTTGTATATGTATATGTATATGTATATCCAAAACATTTGTATATATACAAATTTGTATATGTATATTTGAATATACAAACCCACACTATCTCATCACCTTATTCCTCATCATCCTCTTCTCAACAGCGTAGGAGGCAAGCGCAGTGGACTGAGAGGCGACCGAAAGTGGCGAGAGGAGCAACTTTATACTAGCAAACAAACAGAGGCCAAGTGAGAGACTAACTGAGCGAAGCCCTTTTATATTGACAGCAGACAAGGGTCATGATTTATGACGGGGCCACAAACCAAAACCGGTTGTCAGCTGTCAGAAGAAAAAAGGCTGCGCTCAAATACAGCGTAAATGTATCACGCGCCTAGTCAGCAATAGTGCTCAGGTAAGGCACATAAATAACCGAACACAAATGGCGAACATACTGTACGTCAGTACAGTGTTGAATAAACTTGCCAACACTCCTCCTTGTGGCTTACCGAACAAAATCTAAACACACGTACAATGTAGTGAGTCATGTCATGTTTGTTTATTTTTTAGTTAAGAACAAAGAACTCTAAAAGTGCAAGAAGACGCCAACCAAAATTGACGACGAAACCTAAAGCTTCATTAGAATGAAGCGAGCACCAACGAAGAGACGAACTAAGAAGGTAACTCTTCAGCTTGTGGGTTAGTTGTAGGTGTTTGGCTCCAATCCCATTCCAGCAACGAATTGAGCAAAGGTCGGAAACGGGACGGGCTTGGTTAGCGCGTCTGCCAGCTGCTCGCTGGTCGGTATGTAATTGACTTTCACGTGACCTGCCGCAACATAGTCTTGAACAAATCGCACCTTCACCTCCATATGCTTCGTTCGTTGGTGTGTGGAGGGACCGGTAGTTAGTGCGACAGCCGATTTGTTGTCTTCGTGCAAGACTGTGGGGCTATCTTGCTGCAGGCCAAATTCTTTCAGAAGAAGACGAAGCCAGTGCGTCTCGCCCACTGCTTCCGACAGCGCTACAAACTCACTCTCTGTGGTGGACTTCGATACCAGTGACTGGCGTCAACTAGCCCAATAAATCGGACCTCCAGTCAACATGGTGACGTAACCGGTTGTTGATCGTCTTGTTTGTGTGTCACCTGCCCAATCAGAATCAACATACACAGTTAAGGTAGAGGAACCACTTGGCTTGAACCGGATACCTTGAGCAACAGTACCTTTCAGATACCCGAGTACTCTCTTGGCTGATTGAAGGTGTGGAGTAGAAGGATCTGCCACAAATTGGGCCAGCCGGTGAACGCTGTAGGAGAGATCGGGACGGGTTGCCACCGCCAAATACATCAGTGAGCCGATCAGAGACTGAAAATGGCTACGATCCACCGACTCACCAGAACCAGGTACTGTAGGAAGTAGTTCGGTGCTGGTGGATAATGGCTGGCGAACAGGGTTAGCATCTTCCATTTGGAAACGCTTCAGAACCTTCTTGGCATAGGCCTCCTGGCCCATCCAGATGCCGTCCTTGTCCTGTAGAACACGTACACCAAGAAACTGGTGAATAGGACCTAAATCCTTCACTTTGAACTGCTTCGAGAGTAACTGTTTGGTGTGCTTGAGTGCTTTGGTACTTGCGCTGGCAATTATTAAGTCATCGACATACACACCAACAATCACTGCTTGCCCATCAATTTTTCCGGTATAAATGCATCTGTCTGAGGTGGACTGTGTGAGCTGTAGTTTCAGTAGTGCACTGTGTAGGGCATCGTTCCAGCACCTAGGGCTCTGCTTCAGCCCATACAGACTACGCTTGAGTTTGCAGACCCAATCTGGCTTTGACGCGTCAACAAAACCTTCAGGCTGACGGATGTAGACTTCTTCTTCAAGTTTTCCGTTGAGAAACGCTGTTTCTACATCCATTTGATGGACGAGCATGTTGCGCTGGACAGCAACGGCAAACAAAGCACGGACAGAATCCCATCTGACGACAGGCGCGAACACTTCGAAGTAATCAACTCCGAACTTCTGCGAAAAACCTTGTGCTACCAACCTAGCTTTGTAGCGATTGACTTGTCCGGTTTCGTCTGTCTTGGTCCGAAAGACCCATTTGCTGCCAACTACTTTCCGTCCAGCTGGTTTTGGAACTAACTCCCACACACCAAACTCTTTTAGCGAATTGATCTCGTTTTGCGCTGCCTTTTGCCACTGCTTGTTCTGCTGAGAGTGCATTGCTTCCTGCCAAGTTTTTGGATCTGTTTCTTGCGAGGAAGCGGGCCAAGCACCAAACCAATTACCAAGCCGAGTTGGAGGGTTGCCTTTGTTTTCCCTAGCTGACCTTCTTACTGGCTGCATTTCTTCAGGTTCGTCTGGTTGCGCAACTGGCTGAGGCTGAGGAATAGCAACTGGCGGATCAGCAACTGGTTGAGGCTGAGGAACAGCTGGCTGATCGACTACAGCTACAGGTAATGGTTCAATCACAGGCTCAACTGGCACCTTAACTGGCTGAACAGGCTCCTCCTGTCGATGAACCCCTTCCGACTCAGGAAACCAGGGTACGGCTATCCTTTGCGCCTCCTCCTCCTCCTCCTCCTGACGTACCTGCTGAGAATCAGGAGAGAAAAACACCGACTCATCGAACTGAAGATCTCTGCGCACTAGTACACGGTCGCGACCAGGAAACCAGACTCGGTAACCTTTTGACTCAGTAGAGTAGCCAACGAGAAAACAGCGCTCTGCTCGCGGCTCTAGCTTGGACGTAGGCTGGAGAATGCGCGCAAAACCAAGAGAACCGAAGACGCGCAGATGACTGACGTTTGGACGTTTACCGAACCAAAACTCAAACGGGGTCTTGCCATGCAATGCCGTTGTAGATGAACGATTGCGAAGATAGCAGGCGCAGGCTACAGCTTCAGCCCAAAACTCGCGGGGAAGATTTGCGCCATTCAACATGGCACGGGCCCGACTGAGAATGACACCGTTGAAACACTCAGCTATGCCATTTTGCTGTGGCGAATCAGCTACCGTAAGCTCTCTGCGTACGCCCTTCTCGGCTAGCCAATCAGAAAATGCGCTGGAAAGAAATTCGCCCCCTCTGTCAGTACGTATTGCAGCCAACGAGTAACCGGTCTCCTTTTCTAACTGCGTTAGTAGCTGCTTCAATGTAGTGAATACGTCTGACTTGTGCAATACAAAGCGTACAAATGACATGCGTGTGTAGTCATCAATAATAGAAACAAAATACGCTTTACCGCCCTTGGAAAGGGGTTTGAAGGGACCGCAGACATCTGAATGAACTAGCTGAAGTGGCCGAGTTGACTGACGCTCACTCTTTTTAGGAAAGGGACGTCGTTTGGCCTTGGCCAGTGCGCATGGCTCGCAGAAAGAGAACTGACCACTGGGTTTTGCGGATAGACCATCAACACAACCAGAATTGACCAATCATTGCACATCCTGACGCCCAAGGTGGCCAAAACGGCGGTGAAGCATGTCTAAAGACACGGGACCACCAGCAGAAGCAAAGCACAGGTTAGGATACAGAATACCAGACTTGGTGAATGAATGAATGAAGTTTTATCAGAAAAGAACAAAATAACTAGTCCCGGAGGACAAATTAGTAACAGCAAAAGGGGTGACACAAGCACGGAACACCCCGATCACAAACACAAACACTCACAATACCCTAGCGAGTCACCAGTTCAACAAATTCTGCGGAATTTACGTACTCTGACAGACTACGTAAATTACATCGCGTTCTAAGTTCTTCAGGAATATTATTGTAATTCGTAATGACACGTGAAAGGAAAGAGTTAGACGTCCAATCGCTACCGTAGAAAGGACTAAGTTTAGTACCCGACCTGTCAAACTGGAGACGTGTGCGAATTTCCGTACTAATTAATCCGTGTACTATTTTATACATAAAAATGACGTCGTGTTTCAACCTACGGATTTCCAAGGTTTCTAAGTTACAAATTTTGCATCTATTTGCATAATTAGCGTATGGAAATTGGAATCTACGAAACAAACGAAAAGTAAAACTCCTCTGCAAACTTTCAATTTTCGAAATATCTCTAGCCGTATATGGCGACCAAATGACTGTGGCGGTTTCAACTAAAGGACGAATATACGTTTTATAGGCTTTAATAAGATCTTCGAGGTCTGAAAATTGCAAAATTCTGAACATAAGATTTAACCTTGAAAAGCCTTTTTGAACCACTTGATTGCAGTGATCGGAAAAATTCAATTTAGTATTCACTAGAACCCCGAGATCTTTCACTACCTCTACTCTAGCCAACTCTTGGTTTTCTGTAAAATAAGGAAAAGAGAGTGGATTCATTTGCCTGGAAATTGTTAAAACCTGGCATTTTGTCACAGCCAAACTCAATTGCCACGTATTAGCCCATTCTAAAATACGGTTTAAAGCAGTCTGAATGACTTCAAAAGAATCAGAGCTCGAGATTTCCGCATAAAGTTTCACATCATCAGCATATAATTTAAATTCTAGACTCCGGTTAGTAATAAGGTCAGGCAGGTCATTTATATATAATATAAAAAGTAAAGGACCGAGTATAGAGCCTTGGGGCACCCCGGAAGACACTGGGAGGTCTCCCGAAGACACTCCATCAACCATGACCACTTGACTACGACCCATCAGAAAGGCTCTAATCCAACTCAACACCAAACCGTCTATACCATATGCCTGCAATTTGAGAAGCAATTTCTTATGACTAACCGAGTCGAATGCTTTTTTGAAATCAAGATAAACAACATCAACTGAAAGACCCTTGCGCAAAATTAAGGTCCAATCCGTTACAGACTCCAACAAGGCTGTTTCGCAGGACTTTCCTTTCAGAAAACCATGCTGGTATTTGGTAATTACTTTTTTTTCTGCAGAAAATCAAAAACTTGATTATAAATCAGTTTCTCCAAACCTTTACAAAAATATGAGGTTAAACTAACTGGTCTGTAATTTAGTGGATCTGAACCTGGTCCTTTCTTAAATATCGGAGAAACAATTCCAGTTTTCCATATTGATGGTAATGCTGAAGTATAGAAGGAAGTACGGAAAATTCTGGTCACTGGTGTCGCGACATGATAAATAATATTCTTAATAAAAGCTATGGGGTACCCATCGGGTGACCGAGAGAATTTAGACTTAAAACCCAGAAAAACCTTGACCACCTCCTGTTCTGTAATAGCAATTTGCGAAATATGTGAATTTTCAGTTACCCTTCTATTGAATTGAGGTAAAATACCATCGTCTTGTACAAAAACAGACGCAAACATACGAGAGAAAACCTCAGCCTTACCCTTTCCAGTAATAACATTTTCACCATTCTCAGCTTTCAAAGTAGGTATACTACGTTTAGTTTTTAGTCTACTATTAACGTATCGATAAAACTCATTATTATCTGCCGACTGAATCATTTTGCGTTCACTATCTCTCTCAAATCTAAGAACCTCTGAACGAAAAAAATTGACGAAATCCAAATATTTTTGCATATTAGAGTCAGAAACATTACGTTTTTTCCAGAGCCTACGTTTCTTATTAAGTTTGGCTTTCAAGTCCGGAGGCCAGGTCTTTTTCCCCCCAGGCGAGGAAAAAGTTTCTGGAACTCCGACCAAGACAGATTGGTCTAAAACTTTAGCGAAAATATCCCAAAGATCCTGAACTGACTGACAAAATTGAAACTCATTATCCCAATTTATCTGCGACAAAAATTTGCCTACCTTTTCGTAACAAGCTTTTCGAAAATTAGGTCCTTTTACCGCCTCACTATATGCCAATGTTGCACTAAAGTTCAATCGAATGGAAACTGGTAAGTGATCACTGCTAACAAAAGGCTCGGTTTCGGATACAGAATGAACTAATTCTTGATCGTTTACAAAGAAAAGGTCTAAAATGTTTGGTGGATTTAAACGAGTTGCGAAAGTGATGAACTGTTTAAGTGAAAATTCGGCACAAAAATTTGCAAATGGTAAAATTGACTGTGGTACAAATTTTGCCTCCAAATCCTCCCAGATTATCGCCGGAAAATTGAAATCGCCACAAATAATTAGGCTAGAATGCGTATTAGTTAAAGAACGTAATTCTTGAACCAAGTTTCTAACTTCAGAACACGGTAAATTAGGCGGGAAATAGACACACGCTAAACGTACTGTTAAATTTGGATAGGAAAGATCAACAGCCACAACATCAAAGACATCAGTATGGGGTACAGAAACTTCTGTTACTACTAAGCCCTTTCTTACAGCAATTAGAACGCCTCCTCCTTGCCTATCTTGTCTATCTTTTCGAAAAACATAAAAATGTTGTAACTTTAAGAAAGAATCTGGTACAAAAGGTTTTAGCCATGTTTCAGTTAAACAAAGAACATTAAAATTTGAACTTTCAGCGAAAATAGAGAACTGGAGTAGCTTAGAGCATGTGTTAAGGCATTGACAATTGAACAGATAAAACAAAGAACTACCTAGTTGCGCGTCACCCCCTACATGACATTTTTTGGCACCTTAACATGGCGCCCACCCGAAATCTTCCAATAGAAATTTGGATCATAATCAGGATGACCTACAGTATTCATTGCTTTGCACCTATCCCTCAGTTCCCGATCGGCTTGGCGTTGACGCAGGGTCATGTCCAGTCGAACAAAAGGTCGAAATTTACCATCATCTTTGCTGCTAGAGTCGACCGGGAAGCAAGCACGAAGCTTCGTCGTACCCTTGGAGAGGAACCATTGCTTGGTGTTGTAGTTTCGGAAACGAACCTTCATAATTCGAGGCAAAGCTACCCCCTCGTCCGTTGTTCTAAGGCGACCATCTCGAAAAATGTCTGTGATCTCGGCTGGTGAAATACCACAGTCCTTGGCTACCTTGTGCACGAGCTCCTTATCTTCGTCACACGATTGCTGATCTGTGTCGTTTTCCGGCACACCGACGATGACGCAATAGTTCTTCTTCTGCTGGATCTCGAGATCCTCAAGCGCTTCCTCGCGAGCTTGCTTGAAGAAATCTTTCATCCTCTTATCAAGTTCTGCGGTAATCAAGCGAGGAATTTCAGAGCACAAACGAGACACCAAGGGCTCAATAAGAGAAGAGACGGTCGATTGAATTGCCGACAGAAAGACCGGATCGATGGGGATTGCGGAAGACGATGATGCGGCCCTCATCTGCTTTGCAGGTGGGGACCTTTCTGACGAGGCAATAGATTCCTCAAGTTGTTTCATCCGCTGACGAAGCTCAGACAGTTCTTGAGTCTTCAGTTTAAGTTGTGACTGAAGTTCGGCGTTTGATGGCATCGTGGTGTTCGCGGAAAGCCTCCTTTTCATACGAAGGTAAACGAGGGCAGAGCAAAGAAAATCGTAACGTTATAGCGTAGGCCTTTAACACACGGGCAACAGCGTAGCGAGCCAAAACCGGTCGGCCGACCGCTCGCTAGGGCGCTAGCGCTACCATCTCTGCCCTGCTTTGAACGAGAGGCACCACCATAGAGCGTGTCCTGTACACCCAGCTCCTCCTGAACCTGTGGAGTGACCACTTTTGACTCCGGGGCTAAACATTCTGGCACAGCACGAACCAATGGCAACGATACCTTAGAGCTACCCAAAACCGTGCCTGCTTGTCCAGAGGCACCATCGGTTTTCACAGGCGCACTTTGTTTAAGGCCACCTCGGCGCTCCGGCCATTGATTGGCTTCGACTTCATCGGTTCGGCTGTCACCTGGAACTACATCACCCGAAAAACAGTAAGTCTGAGAAGATACCTGGCCAGTAGGGGTGCCATGCTTTTTCGGAGAGGCACCACCCATGTACGTTCCGTTGATCTGTCCAACAGCAATGCCGCATGTTTCAGACACTGGAGTAGCCACTGCTGTGGACGCAGCAGCACCGACACGACCAGACAGCAAATAGGTACGATTGTGCGCAAGGCCATGAGCACGCTGTTTGCCGTGGGAATCGAACAGAAATGCTTGCTGATCTTTGAACACCGTTGAGAAGCCACGTAAGTCACTGGCGTGCACGGAAAATAGAGTACAATTGAGTTTAGGCACGTACAAACACTCAGTAAGATGTACAGTACTCTGACGGCCAGCGACGGTGATCTGCACAGGTAAATCACCAATACCAATCGCTTGAATGCACTTGTTGTCAGCAATGACAATGTCTGAGGGTTTAGACAGCGATCGGTAGTTCACCATATGGTCTCCAAAGCACGACATATGGTGAGACGCACCAGAGTCAATCAGAATGTAATCAACAGGGGTGCTACTCTATGCGGCGAGAAAACAGGCAGCTTCACTCAACTCATCAGCATAAACGGTTTTTGCCTCATCCGGTGCGCTCCACTTTTGACTTTGCTTAGGAGGCGAGGGACAGTCTAGCTTTTTGTGGCCAGTGCCACCACAGTTGTAACATTTGCCACGTAAGTCAGACTGTTTCTTAGGACCTGCGTTCGAACTCGCCCCTCTAGCGCCACGACCTCCTCTAGCACCTCTGCCACGCCCGCGCCCGCGACTGTAGACACCTTTGCTGCTTGCCGCCAATGCTTTAGCCTCCTTACCAGACTGCCGCATTTGCCACTCATCGTCAAGATGTGTGGACAGTTTTTGGAGCGTGTAGGGATCAGCTTGAGGTGCACTACCACTCGCATGCGCCAACAAAGAACGAACCGACTCCCAGCCGGCTGGTAGTTTATGGATTGCCTGAGCAATCTGCAGCCACTCTGGCACCTCTTGTCGCATCACACGCAACTGTTCGTACACCTTCTGCCTCTGAGCGAGCCATTCGCTTGGCTTACGTTTGTCATCAAACGCAAGACGTTCAAGGTCACCAATCAAGTGCACCACATTCAAATGAGACTTTGTCTCAAAATGACTGACCAGAGTGTTCCAGAGAGCGTGGGGGTCGAACTGATCAACGCGGATGTGGATGGAACGGTGTACTTCGGGAGAAAGGGCACCAACAAGCACGTACATCACTGTGTGGCGGCGCTTTTGGTACGCAAGGACGACCTCCTCAGCTGCTCGGCCGGGCTGTGGTTGGGCGGGCGGTGCGTGGGCGGCGGCAGGTTGTGGGTTCTCGTTGTCGGCGTCGTTAGGGTCAACGTTGTTTGCAACGGCCCCCTGAGGGGGCACCTCCTCACCATTTACAATGCGCCATTGGTTGTTAGCCATGAAGTAGTTGCAGGCCATGATCTTCCAAGACTGCCAGTTGTCTGGCTTCAACACTGGAAGAGGGACAGTGGTCATCGCCGTCATCCTGGGGTATAGCGACCAGGGATGTGAGGTGGGAAAAAAACACCGGAAAAAAACTGTTTTTTTCCGAAAAAAAACCGGTTTTTTTCCTAAGGGTCGGAAAAAAACATAAATCGCGGAAAAAAATTCAAGCTAAAAATAGCTAATTTACGTCATTTTTCGTTTAAAAAATGGACTTTTGCTATGTATAATAGGCCATACTGACTCAAAACTGTTAGAAAAACAACAAAAAAGACCAAATTTGGCATGAAAAAACAAAAATGCGAACTGCTGTAAGAAAATTTGCATATAGCGTTATTTATGGAACCTGTCAGGCACTGTTTCATGCCTGTTTCGTGATTTATATCAATGTAACACGTGTATTTCTGGTCTAACAAGACTGAGGAAGGCGCTAGAAAGCGTTAGGAATCATAAAACCAGCTTGGGATACTCAGAACTTGGGCTGGAGTTTTTTTCCGCGATTTAGGAAAAAAACCGGAAAAAAAACCGGAAAAAAACTGGAAAAAAACAGGCCGAGGTTTTTTTCGGAAAAATATACAACCCTGATAGCGACCCTCAGAACAACACTAAAGTCAAGGCTTACACACACACGTGGCAGCCCATAACCTCTCAACAGCGTAGGAGGCAAGCGCAGTGGACTGAGAGGCGACCGAAAGTGGCGAGAGGAGCAACTTTATACTAGCAAACAAACAGAGGCCAAGTGAGAGACTAACTGAGCGAAGCCCTTTTATATTGACAGCAGACAAGGGTCATGATTTATGACGGGGCCACAAACCAAAACCGGTTGTCAGCTGTCAGAAGAAAAAAGGCTGCGCTCAAATACAGCGTAAATGTATCACGCGCCTAGTCAGCAATAGTGCTCAGGTAAGGCACATAAATAACCGAACACAAATGGCGAACATACTGTACGTCAGTACAGTGTTGAATAAACTTGCCAACACCTCTTCCTTTTCATCACTCTGTTAACTCCACTTCTTCTCTTCGTCCTCTTTCTCCTTCTTTCTCTAAACATCTTTCTTCTGTCGCCTCCTCTTTCATCTCCCTTCTCCTCTTCTCTCTTCCTTCTCACTATCCTTTTCAAACAATAACCACAGCTCATATCTTCACAAGG